>JAXQQM020085887.1:0-289313 GCA_034641835.2 Pinus albicaulis | reverse complement strand
ACACTTTGAACTCTGTTACAACTAGAATTACTCTGGATGCCTCACCAACTACCTCTAACTCGAAATTCATGAGCTAAATGATTTTATCACACTTAGTTAAGTATTACAAGTTATTTTGAGACTAGATTACATTTTATTTTCCATTTTAATTAATGGATAACTAAAATAGACATGCACCAAATTTAGCCCCATGGGCCCCACCCTAGTGTAGGTGCTTAATGCACTAGGCATGGGTGCTTAAATTTTCTTGTTGAATTTCAACACTCCCTCTCAACAAGAAAGGGATTATCCTTCACCCCAATCCTGCCTCTATGGTATTCGAATTTTCTCCCGGTGAGCGCCTTGGTCAAAATATTTGCATCCTGATCTTCTATGGGAATGTACTAAAGCAAAATTATTATTCTCTGCACAAAATCTCTGAGATTATGGTACCGGATATCTATGTGCTTGGACCTATCATGAAACACAGGATTAATCGAGAGTTTAATCTAACTCTAGTTATCACAATGTATCACTATCGGATCCATATGAGAACCAAACAAACCAACCAAGATCTTTCTCATCCAGATAGCCTCATATGCAGCCTGACTTGCTGTCATGTACTCTGCTTCCACTGAATTGAGTGCCACAGATCGTTGCTTCCTACTATACAAGAAATTATTGTCAATCCTATGTTGAAGATCCCTCCTGATGTGCTATTTATGTCTGATGGACTACCTACCCAATATGCATCCATGAAGCTTCACACCCTATGTCTATTTGTACCAAAGATCATACTCTGATGCGCCCCTCAGGTATCTCATGACATGCTTCCCTACCTTCCAAAAGAGCTTGGTAGGCTTAACCATAGCTTGACTCAGTTGGTTAACTGAGTAGAAAATGCCTGGTCTGGTGTTCAATAGATACATCAGTGAACCAACTAACTGACTGTAGACAATAGAATCCACTACCTTTTCCGAAGTAGCATCATCTTTCCTCTATTTTCCTCGAAGAGGAGTATCCATGGGTTTGCAGCTCTCCATGTGAAACTTACACAGTATCTCTTTTGTGTACTTTCCTTGAGACACAAAAAGTTCACCATCCCGCTGCCATATTTCCAATCCAAGGAAATAATGAAGGAGTCCCATGTCCTTCATTTCGAACTCCCTTGCAAGTTCCTCCTTGCGTGAGTATATCAGCTTCTCATCACCAGTCAAAATTAGATCATCAACATAAAGAAAAATAATCAATAGCTTACCCTCAACCACAATCTGGTACATGTTTGCATCTGCTTCACTTTTGGTGAAGCCAAGTCCGGTGAAATAGTTGTTTATCTGAGTGTACCAAGCACGAGGTGCTTGCTTCAACCCATACAGTGCTCTTTTGATTCAGCATACATTCGACTCACTGTTGAATATCTTCAAACCTTCAGGCTACTCTATGTACACTTCTTCCTCAATGATCCCATTGAGAAACGTTGTTTTCCATCCATATGATGAATTCGCCAGCCCATCTGCGTTGAGAGTGCAAGGATGGATCTTATAGAATAGTACCTTGCAACAGGTACAAAAGTCTCATCATAATCGATCCCCACGATTTGTGATAATCCCCGGGACAAAAATCTAGCCTTGTATTTCTCCACACTCCCATTAGTAGTTTATTTATCTTGTAGACCCATCTCAATCCAACCACTAATTTTTCGACTAGTCTTGGGACAATCTCCCATGCACTGTTCTTGACAATGGAGACATACTCTTCCACCATCGCATCAACCCAAGTAGGTTGCTACACTGCTTCTTGAAATGAATATGGTTAAGTCACAATACATTTTCTCATAAGAACTATGTATTCAGTAAACCTGTCAAGAGTCTGTCTTTGTATGCGCTATGAAGTATGGGATCCTACATTCTCTGCAGCATCAAGTCTCAATCTATTAGATTTTTTGGTGCGCCTTCTGCCATTTCTGATGGATGGCTCTGCATGAGTTTTTTCCTCCACTCCATGATCCTTTGCATGTGGCTGCTCCACATATTGAGGCTTATCCTTAGGAACCAACAGTTCCTCCTTTGCATGCAAATCTAGCTCCCTCTTAAGGGACAACCGCATGGCTTTCTCCTCATCAAATTTTATATCCCGTCGCACAACAATCATTCTATTTTTTGGCAAATACACTCGATAGATGTGGGGTGTTTCAATGTACCACACAAAAATCTCAATCTCAGTTGCCGGTTCCAGCTTCTTCCTGGCGTCTTTGGTCACATGCACATAAACAGATGAGCCAAAAATCTTAAAGTGTGAAACATCAAGTTTCTTACTAGTGAAAGCCTCTTCAGGTGTACTCATGCCAAGAATCTTATGAGGACAACCGTTCTACACAAATACCGTAGTGTTGCATGCTTCCATCCACATATGCATCGGTAGGCCTTGATCATGCAACATCGCTCTTGCTTCACCCACAATTGTTCTGTTCTTTCTTTCAGCGACCCCGTTCTGTTGTGGCTTATTAGCACTATCAGTTCTCTTCGAATTCCTTCTTTGCTGTAGAAGTTCTTGAATTCGTTAGGGATGTATTCTCCACCATTATCGCTCCTAAGAACCTTCACTTGCTTCCTCGACTCTTTCTCCACCAATGCTTTAAACTCAAGAAACTTAGAGAATGTATGATCTTTCTTCTGCATGAAGAATATCCAACACTTACGAGAAAATTCATCAAAAAATATCACATAGTACTTATGTTTTTATGTTAAAGAAACAAATAATGGTCCACACACATCTATGTGAACTCTCTCAAGGATCCCCAAAGCTCGGTTCTCCTTCTCATGAAAGGTGGAATTTACATATTATCCCATGGTACATCCCTTGCATGTGTCTGACTATGCAAGTTACCCCCTAGGAAGACCAGTAGAAATCTGCTGCATGGCTTTCAAGGCTCCATGGTGAAGATGCCCCAATCTCCTGTGCCATAATTCTCCCTCATCCCGGCTCACCACTTTGTTCGCCTTTCCCATCAATGCTACTAACCATCTACATCCATATTGTAGATATTCTTAACTCGAATCCCTATCTTCTTGGCTTGTCTTTTTGTTTTGTGTCGTAGGAAATATTTTCCTTCACTAAAAACAACATCATAGCCTCTATCCTCCAACATTGAAACTGAGACTAAATTTTTCTTCAAACTTGGTACATGCGTTACATCTTTTAATTGAAAGGGTTTACCTGACTGCCTCTACAAGGTAATGGTGCCAATCCTAGTAGCACTATACCGCCCGTCCTCGCCCATTTCAATATGCATCTAGAGATCCTTCTCATCCAAGTTATTGAAATTTTCCTTGTCTCCCGTCATGTGAAAGGAAGTGCCACTATCCAAAAACCACAAAAATCCCAATGCATTTGACACCATGCATGCAATCAATGAGAAGCCAAGCTAAAATTGTGAGGCCAAAGCCTCACCAGCTGCAGATCCTCCAGCCTTCTTGTTTTTCTTATTTTGCAGACACTTAGTAGCATAATTCCCATGCTCGTGATAGTGGAAACACTTCACCCTGGAAATGTCCCACTTCTTGCCATCTTTGGACTCGGATTTGGAATGGAATTTCTTCCCCTTACCCTTCTTCGCCATTGTAGCCAAAGCACAATCTTCTTCATATTAATTCTTAGATGAAGATCCATCTCTGGTGTTCCATCTAAACTCCTCCTGCACCAAATCCGACCATAGTCGTTCCCAATCTGACAGCTTTTCCCTTCCATTAACAGGGTATTGATAACTATGCCAACTCTTGTGAATTCCTAGGAGATCCAATCTCACGAAATCATCATCAGCAAAAATTATACGAATGCTCCCCAGTTCATCCTGACATTGGACAAACTTTGTTATAAATTTTGGTATGGAGTCACCTTTCTCCATCTTGATCTTCCTGAGTTTATCTTTGAGTGAAAATTTCCTATGCTCGTTGCTTCTCTGAAATAGATCCGTCAAAGCCTTCCACATTGCATATGGTGTGGCTTTCCTATGGAGGCTTGAGACAATTTGGTCTCATACTCCCTCCTATAGGATCCTCCTTGCCTTTGCCACTTTATTTTTCCATGCATCAATATTTGCAGCATCTGTCATAGCGGGTTTAGGAACATCATTGTCAATGAATTCCTTCAAGCCACTTTATTCGAGTATTTCCTCCATCCTATCCTTCCAAGAAATATATTTTGAGATTCCCTTGAGTGCATACTCCAACCTCAAGCCATTGAAAGCCATTTTGATCCTGAATCAGCTGTAGCACCAAGAAAGTCTTTCTGCAAATTTGAATTCTATCCAGTCACAAACTCAGCTCCTCCTTCACAATTGTGATTTCCTGTGCTCTGATGCCATGTAGAAATTATACAACAAGCATGTATATCATGGATTCAATCTGATCTAACAATTTACTAACGTTAAATACTGAATTGCTTCTACAAATCTTTTGTGGAATTAAAAACAAAAACACCAATCACATGAAGCAAAGAAGAATAAATCAAGCCACAACATAGATAATTTCTCGGGGAAATCTTGCTACTCAAAACCCCACTATATTCTATTGTATATTAAACATGGAATCATGAAACAATTACATACAACTCTTCTCACAAGAGCCTTCCTATACTCAGCTAATTGTCTCACAATGTCACACAGAAAACTGACCAATACTTATCCAATTTACTGCCTCCAGACAACCTGCCTTGCTTGCGAAATACCTGATGAATGCAATCCCTAAAGAATAGGAATTTTGTCCTTCCTTGACTATGCAAGTATCATGGGAACTCCAATGGGTATTTGGTTGCATGGGTGCAACCCAATAATCCTACAACTGATGTTCAACTTCCCTTTCACCTAGATCTCAACTGGGTCTCCACTGGATCTGACATGCATGCAACTAATAATAGTAAATCCTTAGTTGCATGTGAGATCATTGATTGTGAATTAATTCATATTTAATTCATTTGATATCTCGCTAGAGTATCTAACAGTTACAACTAGCACAACTGAGTTAAACTGATTACAACCTGCATTAACTAATGCACCACTACACTTAGAACTCTGTTACAACTAGAATTACTCTACATGCCTCACCAACTACCTCTAACTCAAAATTCATGAGCTAAATGAGTTTAACACTCTTATTTAACTATTACAAGTTATTTTGAGACTATATGACATTTTATTTTCCATCTTAATTAAGGGATAACTAAAATAGACATGTACCAAAATTTAACCCTATGGGCCCCACCCTAGTGTAGGTGCTTAATGCACTAGGCATGGGTGCTGAAATTTTCTTGTTGAATTTCAACAAAAACAACACCTACACAACATGTACACAATACCACCTACACAATGTGTACACAACACCACATGCACGAAATGTACACAACACCACTTGCACATAACACCCATGTACAACATGTACACAACACCACATGCACGACATGTACATAGCACCACCTGCACACAACACCCATATACAACATGTACATGGCACCACATGCACACAACACCACATGAAAAATCATATACACAACACCACATGTACATAGCACCATATGTACAACATGCACACCATGCCATATGTGCACAACACCGCATATGCAACATGCACAAAGCACCATATGTACACAACACCACATATCCAACATGTGCATAACACCATAAGTACATAACACTCCATATCCAACCGTATTAGGGGAATTTTGAGGTCTAAAATGGGCTTCCTAAGGAAATTATAAAATAATAGTGGAGATAATAAAATAAGTCTATATTACATCATCAAATTTTAGAGAGAAAAAGGAAAAAACTAACTTTTCAACTCGTATTTTCAACTTATCTCCCTATGGGTTTACTTAAATTTCGAGCGGAAACATTCGTTGGATGAAAATTTTGATTCCTCATCGAAGGATTACCCATGTTCCATACATTCGATGGACCCTGCTACATGAAAAATGAGAAATACATGAAAAACGTGACTGCAATCACGTTTTTTCATGTATTTCTCATTTTTCATGTAGCAGGGTCCATCGAAAGTATGCAACATGGGTATTCCTTGGACGACGAATTAAATTTTTCATCCAACGAGTACTCATACTCAAAATTTGATTAAAACCTTAAGGAGATAAGTTGAAAATATGAGTTGAAAAAGTAGTTTTTTTATTTTATTGTTTTCAATCTGTTTACTTTTTTACTCCAAAAATGGTGAATCATCCCCCATGATTGACATCATCATCTTGAATCCTATTGGTTCTTATAAAGTTTATTTTGGATGTACAATTTTCTTAGGAGACCCATTTTAGACCTCAAAATTCCCCTAATGATGCACACAACACCATTTGTACATAACACCGCATATCCAACATGCGCACAACACCATTTGTACACAACACACATACAAAAACATGTACACAACACCGCATGCACACAACATCGCAACTGCAACATGTACAACATATATACAGTAATAACATTGTACATCCATATAACACACAAAGACTCTACCAAGCAACCTTGTTTCTAGTGTCTTTCCACTATTCATGTTTGTTCCAACATGCCACTAACCATACTGCTTTCATTTCGTTTGTGTATCCCTCAAGATTACCTGTCCATAACATAAACATAGATATAGTATAATCACATAATACCAATTCATAACCACATGATACTGACCTCAGAGATCAGTCAAGCTACTCTTCCCACTTGATTCCCCATAAGACCAAGAATCTCTTCATGGCATTCACTTTCATAAGCAATCATTCCTCCACGAGAATGATCCCTAACAACGCTGTCAAACAGTGACATAGATAGATAGATACATACATATATATAAATATTAGCATAAAAACAATCATGATCCATGATGACCCTGTCAGACACGACATACATACATACATGTATACATATATAGACATCAACGCAATAAACATCACAACATAATTACCATATATCATAAGGTTAAGGTTAAGAGAAATCCATTTATCCATGCACAACATGCACAAAATTGAGAACAATAGTTCCCAACATAGTTAAGGCATCTAACGCCTCAGAGCCATTTACTTCACCTTTCTCATGATTGTCTTGCCACCGTCCATTTACACCAAAGGACCCAACCAATATAACCATTTGTCATACTCTTTCCTTCAACCACCTTTATAATCATGCACTGAGATTCATATGAGTCTTACCTTAACTATTGAGCACCACATATCTCTCCTCGAGCTCCATTACCTTTCCTCTTTCCCGACCAATTCTTGATATCGTCAAAACATAAAAGACAAGAACAAGAAGCAAAGAAGAAGTAAAACATGAAAAACAAATAAACTACAACACCACAAAAAAGGTGGTATTTCCATACACCAAATATAAACAAAGCCATAATAAAGTGCAACAAATCATAAAATACCAAAAGCACAAGACTAGCAACAAACACCGTGACTCAATCCCCATGGTTCCCAAGGAAATCTCAACCCAAGCCTTCTTCAAGATTTCATGGCAATCTCTTTTTCCATGCAATCCCTTGCATCATAATTCCATAAACACATAATTTTTAGTGCATAAATAAACATATCAATATACCAGTTACCTTACCTTGATGTGTCTATCACGTTGTCTTGTAACTGATCATGCACATATATCATCTCTCCGGGGACTCCAATTCCTTGAAAAATCCTACCATAAATAGAAACTAGATAATATACCTATCAAATATATGTTCATGAATATAACACATATCTACATAATTTCAGAAAAAATCAAGGTTAAGAAGACTTCATGTATGAAAAGCACTCATTTGTTTGGAATTGTGCTTCCCAAACATAGCCAAAGGAATTCTCACCCAATTCCTTTCTTTATTTTAACTTTACTTTGTTTAAATTGAGTATTACTATGTATTGTCACATCACCCAACTTTTAGTTATATAAAAAGAACAACTATTACTTTATCATGCAAATACCAAGCACTTTTTTCGAAAACTGCTCACACATGTCAGCCACATGTTCCAAAGATCAATACATTATATATAATATCTTGAAATCAACATTTACCAAGACTAACAACCATATCATAATCAACTAACAGTCATAATACATAATTCTACAACTATCACCTACTTACACTCAAGTACATATCAGTTGTCTCAACACATGTGTTAATGCAACCATCTCAAAACAAGATAATTCATTCATGAAATCTTAAAGATACAAATTCGTATCATTCAAATAATAGATGGATGACATAATAGGCACCAAAAAATCAAACACCAAAAAGACGACATAATCAAACATTCAATCGCCAAGTAGACGACATAAGCAAACTCATACCTTAATGTATCTCAGGGGGCTATATTGTCTACACAATCAATCTATATTAACATGATATAACTTTACAACATACCATCTTAAACATAAATAAGGTCATGATTTCCATAACAGTAACTAGCTAACATGTTCACATCATAAACTCACAAACAATGGTCATTCATGCATAAAAATCACACATGCACGGTCATTATAAATTAGTATGAAATAATATCACAATATATTAACTCATACTTGAATGTCATAACCATAATCATTTGCTTAGGTCAATCCAAATTAGCACAAAAGACAATAATATCAATACCTCAATTGCAATGACTATAATCATCACACATATAATGACCACAGTGCATACAACAACAAGCTATTACCAGGAATGACTAATCGACGCATGCACATATGACCACACTGAACAACTAGCATCTATCATACATGTAACCACAACAACAATACAATGACATACATATACATAACCCTAATGCTTATAACAACCATTAACCAACATAACTACATGCAAAACATACAATACATGTATGACGATATGCTCTTACCTCGAAGTCTAGTGTTGTAATCTCGCTATGATGATCTGCATCTCTTAGTTCATCTCAGCCAACACATTAGCATCATAACACACCAACAACATCATGATGACATAAACTACCTACAATGACCTCATGATGGATATATGACCTACTATACATGCATAACCAAAACCATGGCGATGCATACATAAAAAAATATAGGCACCGACCTGCATAACAAATGCATATACAACCAACATGCATTCATGACAAACGCATTCCACAACAACACCATTAAATTTCACCTGGCGACACAATGGCAACCATGAACACCACCATTGATAGACAACAAGCACATATACCATAGGCATAAAGAACACATATGCAACCAATATGTAAGCATGACCAACACACTGCCCATCTAGTCCAAGGGATGAACCATCCTTTAATACCACCCTATAACACCCTCCTCCCATATTTACACAAGCTAACCGGTCCACTGGGGTAAACATGTGATGAGGGGCTACTATGATGTGATTCAACTCCCCGTGTACAGTTAAGGAAGTGGAATCGACATAACAAAACCAACCTGACATTCTACAAATGCTATAGAACCTTTAGGAGCCAACTAACACTTCCAGGTGCCCAACACTTGAGATAACTTGGCATTTTACGGAGCTATACCCTTAGTCGCTCCCATGAAAAGCCATGCATGCGACTGAGGCCTTCTAGTCGCTCCCACAACAAGGCATGCCAATGATTATGGAAATTTTCAGGAAGTTTTGTGTTTTTCACCCCATATTTTGAGCCACTTTTTCAGGGCTAGGTCTCAAGCCCCTGCCCATAACTTCATGACATTCAGAAATAAATGATAAAAAAGGAACAAATCTACTAATGCAATCACTGATACAAGTAATTCATCTAACCCCTATAGCCGTGAAAGGAATTTTATCAAACATGTCACAAATATCCAATCTACAGGTCATAACAACAAATATGACCATATGGATCTCATACTTATCTAGGATTCGTAAAGAAGCATTGATGCCTTATCACAATAGTTTCATTTTTATCTATTAGGTCATATATTAATTGTTCATTCAGTTTCTAATCAAAACATGATAAGATCTAAACATCAAGTCTAACATAACACATGCTCATAACCATCATATAACCAACAAAAATAACAAGGATATAATAGCCACAAAAGCCACATATGAATAAGTACATTTAAACATGAAATACCAAAGGAGAAAGAGCTCTAATTAACATATGTAAAAATAAAATAGGTTTGGGACTTACACATACCACCCGACCATAGATTGGGCTGAACCAAATATTTATTTCATCCAATCACCCCCATGCCATATTCCAAGCATGAATTTTGGAATCAAAACCAAACCAATCTAGGTTTCCTCAGGCTTCACCGAAATCCCCACCAGATCATTAGGCCCTAAACATGAAAGGATGCCTCCATATTTCTCCACCTACACCATGAGGAATTTTCCTGCCTCCTAGTCTCTAGGCTTTACCGTATACCCCACCATTCACTAATTAAGGATTGCGAGGAATAGTAGAGGGCACACACCTCTAGCATTTACCGTATATCCCGCCATTTACCGGTCAAGGATTCCTAGGCCTACCGAGGTACCCAAAATACAGCTTTACCGCAATCCCACCTTCTCCGGTCCAGGTATTCCTAGGCCTTCTGTTATTTATTTCAGAAACCACCTCACTTATTTTCAAAACCATTGAACAATCCAAATGAACCAAGTAAAAGAGAACCCATAACACCATGGTTATCTGGAAATGGAAAGGCAAGGTTGAAGAACATTGTCACACCTAGAAATGCCCATGCCAATGACAACAGGAGAACCAAATACACACATTCATGTACCATGCATGCTAAATATTGCAAGGAAATCACACATGAAAATCGATATCGGCAATTAATCATGTTATAGCTTCTTGATCCTGCTCTTCCTTGCTTGATCTTTACTTCCCTTTGCCTTATTTGTTCTTCCTTTTCTTTTCTTGAACCAATGCAAGAATGCTTCAAGAATTCTCTAAGTGTCTAAGTGAGGGGGAGAGAGAGAGAGAGAGAGAGAGAGAGAGAGAGAGAGAGACTAGAATGAGAGCTCCAAAATTGAATTGACAAAAGGTTACCAATTGATCCTCAAAATATTTTTTATTAATGAGGCCTCTGTTTTCTTCATTTTCCATTATTTTCCTTCATTTTCCTCCTCACATGAAACATGTGACCTTTAACCTTCCTTTTCTCCTAATTTCCTTTATTTTCATAAATAAAATTCCAATTAATGCCTCTTTCCTTTTCCAATTTCCTTTAGCCATAATAAACCAAATGAACACCCACACTAGGATGTTTTTCCCACCATTAAACTTGGAATATGTGTCCCATGACCTTGGTATTATTTTGCCTTTATTAAATTTATTACATGGATTTTCAACCAGGGTTGTTACAAGGATGAAGTCACTTCCTTTTATAGTCATCCATGTGGTCGAATTGTGCCTCTTCTAGGCCAACTTCCCTTGGCAGGGCCGACTTGGTCTTGGGGGTCAAAATGACTCTTTTAAACTAAAAAATAATATATTTTTTTTTGATACAAAATAGTCCAAATGGGACTTTGACACAAGATAAAATTTCTTTTGAACTCAATAAACCCTGGAATAATGAAGAACATGCTTGACTAGAATAATAATAATAATATTTTTTTTTTCTTCTTTTTTCTTTTTACAAAAAGTATATATTGATGTAAGTACAAAGATAATTATGAAGATCAAACCTAGTTACATTTTCCAACAAAAGGAGAGGTTGGTCTACAAGTTGAGGAATTCCCTTTATGTTTTGAATTAGTCACTCAGGATGTGCTACCAATATTTCAACACATACATCGAAAAATTGGGATTTGTGAGAAGGCGAGTTGATCAATGTGTATATATCATGTTATAAGATAGATGTTTCATGTATGTAGTATTGGGTGCCAATGAAATGTTATTGGTCATAAATGATATGGGTGCAATCAAGAAGGTGAAGATGCAGTTATCCTCCAAATTTGACAAACGGGATCTCAATGCTACACCTTTAATTATTGGAATGGAAATCAAGAGATAGCATGTTGTTGGAAACTCTGGGCGAATCAAAGAAAGTCACTTTGAGACAATTCTTAAGCATTTCAACATGTAGGATCACATGTTGATAGATGTACCATTCCTATTGGGCCAAGGATAATTATTGATAAATTTCTAAAGACACGGGGCGAGATAGAGGACATGGATTATTTTCTATATACTAGTGTCATAGCTAATATGATGTATGCAATGGTCAACATTCAACTCTACAATGATCACATAGTGGGAGTATTGAGTTGGTACATGACGACACTTGGTAAAAGAGTGCTAGAATATTGTTAAGAGTATTCATGTATTTGTGTGTTACAAGTTATCATGTGATGTGCTAGTATGGAAGGCTCAAGGATGGTAATGGAGAAACTATACATGGATTTATCATGTTGACAAGGCTGGAAATTTGGATAGAAAAAGGTCGACTAGCTAATACATATTCAATTTATTTGGTGGAGCTATTAATTGGATGAATAAGTGGTAGTTAGTTGTGGCACTATTGACGATGAAAATTGAATACATAGAAACCACTCACGCAAGTAATAAAGTATTTTTGTTGTGGAAGTTGTGTTCAACCAACGAGTTTTCTCAACAAATAGTAAGGGTAGGTTGTGATATCTAGAGTGCAATATTCCGAGTAAAAAACCTCAAATTACTATTAAAAAATAAGGAAATTAATGCATAGCACCAATTCATGATAGGTATGGTAGAAAAAATAAGGCACTTCTAGTAAAGGTGGACATGGTGAAGAATTTTTCAGACATTATTACAAAGTTGGTGAGTGTTGGAAGTTCTCTTGGTGTAGAGAACTAGTGGGCATTAGTGCACTAGTTCACTAAATCACAATATTGTTAAACCTAAAAAGAGCATAATAAGTGAGAAAATATTGAGATGTTATATTATTTTTAGTGGAAATTCAGTTGATTAGAGTTCATTTGGAGGACTAGCTAGTCGAGTGGATCAACTAGGGATGAGCCTCAACAATCTAGTTGGGGAAAATTGACTAGGTGAAGAATTGACTAGATGGTATATTAGAGTCGTGTTGACGAGAAAATATGTCCGGCCAACAACAAGGGATCTCCCCGGTAAAAGGTCCCAATTAGACCTTGAACCGTTTGGAATAGGGATCCCATCCGGGGTGTGGGCCCGGCTACCGCTGATTTCTCCTTTCTTTGGGTCTTGCTTGAACTTTATAAAATAATGGATAAAAACCTAATCAAATGATACAAGACATATGATTGATGCATTAAATGTACATGTAACACTATGAGTAGAAAGAGGAAATAATAAAGCATGAAGACCGAAGGAGATGTTGTTAACAACACTTCATTAGGGTCATGCTTGTAAACTATTCTGACCACAAAAGAAACAATTCCTTATGGTAGGAAAACCCTTCACTTCCTAAAAGTTTTAAATAGTAACACAAATGCTAATAAACAAAGCCATCAGCGTTCGTCAAGAAAGTGAAATGAACTCAACCACCATTAACATACTCAACAAATTGTTATGCAATTGTGATATGAATTAAAGAAACAGTTCCCTTAATCTAAAGACGTTCAGAAACTGAAAACATAATACTCAATAGCGCTCATACATATGACAACACCAGATCCACAAAGGGATTTTTCAAAATACTTGTATTCATGCTTAAATGTATAATCCTCTGGTAATAAAATATACTCAGCTCGAGTCCCAAACAAAAGATCCATTCTAAGTTCCCGAAGGAAACATTTATAGAGCAAAGATTGCCCTTTGGACTCCCTGACTTTTCGCTTTCCCGAATGTTGGGCTACCTTGCGACTTAGTCGCCGGGTCGCTGGGTCACGCCGTCGGGCATTTAGTAGGGGATGCGACTTAGCGACCTGGCAACCTCTGCGACTTGCGACCTTGGGCAATTCACGACTTGCGAGCTCAAGCAAATCTGCGACCTACGACCTCCTTGGATTTGCGACCTTGCGACCTCCTTGGATTTGTGACCTCCTTGGGTTTGCGACGTCGCGACCTCCTTCGGTTTGCGACCTCGCGACCCCCTTGGATTTGCGACCTTGCACCATCCGCGACCTGCGACCTTGGCAGATATGCGACCTGTGACCTTGGGCAGATATGCAACCTGCGACCTTGGGCAGATCAGCGACTTGTGGCCTCCTTTCGGAGGACGGGGCCAGGTGCCTTTGAACTTAAAGTGAGTTCTTTGGAGGTTCACCAGCATCTACTTGTTTTGAAAAGGTCCCCTTGTTTACTGGGGAAAACCTTGGCTCTTATGTGCAAACAGAAAGGTTCTTCCTGCAATAAAATAACACAGGTCACATGTCTTCATGATTGAATAATAATAATGCTCAAGGGCATTTTAATCAATTGTAAGAATGAAAATAATGACTTAGACCCCTGTGTGGTCAACTACTGAATCGTCAGAGAGAATGGCTAGGGTAAGCTTTCTCTGTGCCCTTTCTCTGTCAGGATCATAATCTTTCCCATGCACAAGGTTTTCTTCAAGTCTTGGATTAAATTACTTGATAGGCATGGGCTTCTTCATTCACATTCTCAGTGGTCGCCGTAGGTCTTCATGCTCATCGATTTTCCCATTCATTAGAGGAGAAATACTTGTCATCTTCAATCGGAGAATCTCAGGTATCTTGTTTTCTTTTACCATTTCATGCAATAGAGGTACAAGGATGCAAATGCTTCAGGGAACGAAACAATTTCATGATATAAGTTTACAAAACCTCTCAACGTTTCCAATGTCGAAGGAAGTATGAAAAACCTATATATGTTTGAGTCAAACAGAGGAGCATCATCATTAGTCTCCATGATCATAGTGAAATCCAAAGGTTAGGGTAAAATTGATACCCCACTCGAAAGATGCAGCCAAGTCTGTACTCTTGATGCCCCAGCAGAAGGGGTAGGGCATTTCGCTTCTTCACTCTTTTGAGACTCTGCTAATGAATTTAAAACAGATTTCTCTGCCTTTAACTATTTCTTGGTATGGTCCTCACTTACTTTTGAATACATAACAGCAAGTATTTTGGGAAGCTTAAGGCGACAATTACAATCTGCTGAGTTATGTGCCCCATGGGAACCTGAAACAAGCTTCTTCAAGAGTTACCCTAGCATAGAAAATAGTCTCTTGTTAGATATTGAAACCAACCCACTTGTAATTGCAATGCCCAGCTGCGCATCCTTTGGAGGGAGCTGGAAGCTCTCTTCATTTGGGTAGACATCGTTGTTCCCTTTCTTTTACGTGACCCAGCGACTGAAGAGGACTGCAACCTCACAGGGGTCGCATAGTCGCGATTTTGGGCAAGTCGCACTCTATTTTCTTTGGATGTGTTGCAACTTGGCAACCGGGGAAGACTGTGACCTCACAGGGGTCACATAGTCGCGATTCTGGGAAAGTCGCACTCTGTTTTCTTTGGATCTATTGCGACTTCGCGACCGGGGAAGACTGCGACCTCATGGGGGGTCGCATAGTCGTGATTCTGGGCAGGTCGCATGTTGTTCGCTTTGGATGTGTTGCAACCCAGCGACCAAGGAAAATTGCGACCTCACTTACGATCCTACGCCAGTCATGCTCAAAGACTTTGCATCTGCATTGCATCCTAAAATGATAAATCTTGAAGGCCACCGTCTGCTTTGGCATTCGAGAGTACTTGGAAATTCTGTGGAAGAGAACGCTGTGAAGAGGCCCCTCCTGATGTGGAGCGTATGTCTCGCCCAAGTTCAAATAACACAGAATGATAGATCATACTCCAATTTTATGTAGCGAAATTGTCGTGGAGAAACTCTGTGTGGGCCGATGTCTGGTAAAAGAAAAATCCATGAGGAAAAGGCATGAAGAGAGCAAACCGACAGAATGAAGAATCATAGATTAGATGTCGACGTTGTGCTCGTTCACTAGAGCGTTCGTTTTCTCACAAATCCATACGTTACGATACCCCCCATCCTTAATGCACAGAGAAATACGTGTACACACGGTGTTAGCACACCATCTCTAACGACCAAACAAACGCCCAGAAAAACTGCAACCAGCAGCGTGGACTGGACACATCGCACCGCAGTTATCAGACATCTGTCTTTATAGATTCGTTATAACGTTCTGCCCCCTGTTTTAAACTTAAACTTCGACCATTATATATATATGTCCGCTCCACAGGTTGAAACTCCGTCATAGAAATGCTTGCGTCCACTTGTACGTGTTTTAATCATAAAATTTGACCGCTGCATATATATATTTGCTCTCAAAAATTTATCGTAAGTCGAAAACCTGCCATCGAACATTTGCACCCATTTGTAATGTGTTTTCATATATTTCTAATCCGCCATTTATATGGTTTTGGAAACTACATTGTTTTGTGCCTTGATTTAATTACATAACATTTAAAAATCATAACCTTGGTCCATTGAAAGTGTGCCCGCCATGTAGCTTAGGTATAAAAAACATTTCTTCCTTTCCCCAGTTTGCCAGAGTTGTCAACACAACTCAAAATTATTGTTGGTTTAGAAGAATGGCCCTTTATAGAATTTGTACAATCTCCAAAGACAAAATGTACTAAGCCATTATTTGACTTTGGTACAACACTCAGACTCTCAGATGTACCTTGAAAAGCTAAAGACTTATAACCAAGAGCTTCCTTCTATGTTGTCATGATGGGTCAAACTTGTGCAGGCCATAAATTATTATGGACCTCAAATTACCACCTGCTATACTGTCTAATCTATGTGCTTTTGGATCGGCATCATCATGGCCAATCACATTGTGTCTAAGCTGCAAATTTCTGTGGGCCCTTTGCATCATCACCTCCTCAACTGTGTTTAATGCTTATTGCCAAAACATGATGCAGCTGACCAACGTGATGAGCACGCTATAATGTTTGCTTGTCAACTTGTGGATTCCAGTCCTGCTCACAGAAAATGACAGTATCAGCTCCTGGAAGATTCAAACCCGCACCACCAGCTTGGGTAGATATTAAAATACAAATGCTTCACGAGTATCATCATTGGCCTTTCTGATGTCACTTGACTCTGGCAGTGTTGATGCTTTGTCACCAAATCTTTGCACAACTTCAAAACACTCTTATGCTCTTATTGATCCATCAAGACACTCATAATAATACCTTCGCAGCTCGAAGAAATCCTGAAGAATGTCTATTGTCTGCGTCGTTTGGGAAGAAATCAAGACACGATGTCCTTGACTATGCAGCTTCTCAAGCAAAATGTCCAAGATGATGAGCTTTCCATTTTCCTAAACTATTAAGTGTTCACCCTCTTCAAATGGCTCTGGCTCCACACCATTGAAAAGATAAGAATGGCTACATGTTTTTGCAGTTGTACCACAATATTTTGTAAAGACTGATGCTGAGTGCCTAAACCACTTGTTTGAAGCTGGGCAACTCTTGATGCAATACAGATACATAAATTTTCTTTTGAAGTGGGACCAATGGAGCTAGTACTGTAACCCCAGACAGTGGTGGCAATGTAGAAGTTCCATTCTTGACAAGTACAAATTTTGTACGCCGAAGCATGAATGTATGCACAATATATCTTAGCAGCTTGAACTATTTGCTACATCCAGAGGTATTTTCACCTTGAGTCAAGGTCGCAACTTTAGTGGACACAACACCAAAAGGGCCACGGACATTTCTGTTGATCTTTCAAGTAAGCCAACAAACTTATAGCCTACAATGTGTTCCCAAGTCCCATTGTGACTGCAAGTTCCCTTGACTGGCGTGGTCTTATTTCCTGCGTACATGCGATAGATGTCCTCCACTTCTCATGTTTCAGCTCACACTACTCTTATCCTTCTCATCTATGTGGTGATGGAATTTATGAGTATATCACCTGTGGGATCGACCTGTATGGAACATTATCACATCACAATTACTTGTTTTGAGAACGATGTCCCTAGATAAACATATGAGACTTACAAGCTTAAGAGAAGTATTCAAACAACATGCTTAATGACCCACGGCAAGAGGGCCTTTAATCGTCAATACACAAAAAAGGTTTCCATTCAAATGTATGCATGGCAATCTCATTACACATGGCGCGACTGCGGTAAGAGTGTTCGAGCGGATGCTGGATGATCCCTCCCACATATAGCGTGATTGCAGCAACAATATTTGATCATGATGGCGAGAAAGCTCATGAGGGGTTTGGGATAGGTCGATGGGATGTCACTGACTGCAGGTTGGGTGAAAGACTTTAACGCCTAAGCAAGCAGAGGGGGAACCCGAAATTTTAAATATACCCCAAAATTTTGGGTGTTGTTGTAGAAGCTACAACAAATGGTGAACCACTGGTAGAATCCAGCATCTCTGTCAATATCACAACAATAGTCTGAGTCTGGATAGTGATGCAAGGGAATATTGAACAAGTTCCGTGGGTACCTTTTGGTCCTTTACATGTATGCCTAATCCTTGTGCCTCAGCTAGGTCTCGCTAATCAAAAACACATCAAAGAGAAAGCTCACAGACGCTAGTAGCTTGTTGATGATGTGAAGAGCAAGGCAGTGGGTTTATTGTTTTCAGGATTTTTTCAAGTAAGTTTCTGGTGTTGCTCCACTGCCAGCAGGCCTAGACAGTACCTTGGCAGAGTCACTTCAAGAAATCACAAACGTTGCTCCGCTACCAGCGAGCTTGGTCAGTACCCCGACGGAGTCGTTGCATTACCGCTTTGCGTAGGAAGCATTTCTCGATCCTTTACCCTTATTTGTTTCATGTTCTTGTAGCACTTATTTTCATGTGCTTGTGGCACTTATTTTTCATGGGCAGATGAGGGATCCCGACTTATTTTACGAGCAAGAGAGGTTGTTTCTTGTTTTACAGAAACTGAAAGATATCCTGATTTGGGTTTTCCCTTGTGCCAGACCTTCACATCCCATCTACCACAATAGGCGAAGTGCGCAAAACAGATCATTAAGATGCCCGAGACTATGCTGGACACAAGGCTTAGGCTTACAGGTATTGGGCCATTCAAACTCATTAGGTCTCCCACAAACAACTGGATCGTATCTCCCCAGCTAATAAGTTTAGACTCATAGGGTCTTGTTGAGAATGTGACTTCGATGACTCATCCTAAGAGAAAGCTTCCTCCTGAGATAGCCACCGTAACCTGACATAAACAATGGGGTTACTATTTCAGCAATCGAGGCAAAACAAGACCGCAAGGCGGTAGGGTTTCAACGAGCGTTTATGAAGTGGTCAGCGATATGTGGAATATTTTCAAAACTATATCAACAATCTACGGAAATGATGTGAGGAAGATAGTGTACGACGCAATGTAATAGGCGAGGCTCAAAATGCAATGCAACGCCATGTGCGAGAATGACCAACCAGTTGTAGGTGGAAAATAGGTGCAATACAAGCAGTGATTAACTATGCAGCATCCAGCAACTGAAAAAGAAATGAGTGGAAAATACTTGTAACATGACGATGCCTAAGATATTAATCGTAAACAAAAATAGCAAACACACATTTTTAAATTATGAAGTAAAAATTTGGCAAGTAAATCTAATTAAAAACCTTGAACTAACAAATTTTATTAACAGGTCCTAGCTAGCCTACACCTAAAACCCTAGTTTAACTAATGATGCGGTCAGGTTATGTGAAATCAACTTTCCAGTGCAGCCATCGCATTAGTTCCTGACCTGCAAGAATGACAATGTTCGCGATCAGAGCCAGCATACGAAATCGTGCACCAACAACAATACTTACCTGAAGAGCATGTGCAATGACAAGAAGATCATAGATACATACCAAATAACATGCCAGAATAGATTGTGTAAGCTGAATCCCACTCTTATCTTGATGAACAACAATATGTTCTTGAAACTCAACATTATTGATAAATGACACAAATCCTTTCATGCACGATCCTGGATCTGAGGGGTGATGGGTAAGCCAATTCCTATTTGCAAGCACATTCACCAGATAGGGTTGGTCGAAGGAACCAGCATGCTCATTATGGTAGTGAGGGTGATCCATTTTACGGGGTGGAAACAACAAGCATGTGCCAGTCGAATTATAGATACTTGCGAATCTGAGAGCAGAAACCCTAATTTTGAAAACCCTAGTTCGGAGTTGTGCCTGGAATCTGTCAAGGATATGAGGATCTAAATCCACTTTCGGTGGAGGCTGCAATTCCTCACCGTCTTGAACAAACTCCAGACCTTCGAGCGGGGGGTTTCCCAACTCTGACAATTGGGCGAGATCAACAAGCGACTGGATGTGATCATGGATTGTGGTGATTTGCAAAATGTTAGTGGGCTTTGTATCAATTCGGTCAAATGTTTGAGCACTGAAAGATTGATAATCCAAAGTATCGGATTCTATAGATTTTCCAGGGTGGGGTGAATTCGATGCAGTTATGCTGGGAGGAGCATGGTACTTGGGGATCTTCATTTGAGAAACGGTTGGAAGAAGCTGAGGTGCTTCGATTTTCTGATGGGTACTTGAATCTTCCCAAAGAAAATCATCGAATTTTGGTGTCTCCATATGGTCGGAAAAGAGATGCGAGTGATAGTCCTCAGCGGTATAATGGAATATGTTTTCAGATAAGTAGGGATCGTTGTAACCATTGATTTGATCAAGTTGGGTACCTGGAAAATTAGGCTCCCTGGGAGTTACCAACTGGGATGGTTCAATAAAGAGGACATCTTGAGGTTGCCCAGACAAGAAAATGCTCCTATGGCTGTCTAAAGATTACAAGTGAGAAAGATCATATCTAAAAGATTCGTCGATTTTGAACTGTGATTGTGAAACACCATCTGTGTGCTTATGATTGTCGCCAATACCAGTATAAGGAAATTTTGAATGTCTTGAAGAAATTTCTGGTGTGGCGGGATCGTGAAATAAATCGGGGAATAATGAAAGAACAGATTGAGTTTCAGGGGCATTAACCATACAAGGCTTTTCAACATGCGCATCTGTGTCATTCAGAGAAAACAATGATCTGGCAGGTCTTGTAAGGGAATCAACTGCATCCGAGATAGGAGTCAATTCATAATCAGTATGTGAATCAGATTTAGGACTGTGTCTAGGGAAACATAGAGTGGGCTCAAGGTAGGTTTCATGAACCAGGAGAGATAATGTGCCACGATAGTTTTCAAGCTCAGATTCGACAGGTTGCGTGAAAGATTCAAAGGTAAAACAACCGTTGACTTGCGAGTCGTCATAGGGAACACTAGGCTCAGGCTGGGTTGCTAACTGAAATTGTTCAAGGGAAATGAGAATGACATAGCTGAACTGTTCACTTAAAAACTCCCAATCGACATCCTTTTCAGGGAACTCAAAACAATAATGAACAAACCTGATAGAAAATTCATCAAGAGGTTACTGAGGTTCGATTCTGATGTCATTTAGCTTTATCAATACACTTTGAAAATCGTACCAGTGAAAAACTTGTTGTAATTCACTGGCGAGTTGTTAAAACGAATGGATGGAAGCTTCCAGCAATGTGCGGCACCATTGCTTAGCGCGACCTTCAAGAGTGAGGAAGAAAAGCAAACAAATCAAACCTTCATTTTCAATTTCATAGCACTCACCAAAGTCACAGAAATCTGAAAGGTGTCAGTTTATGGATACTCCATTTTCACCATCGAGTTTTAACTGGGACAAGTGATACATAAGTTCATCGGGGATGAGACATCGAGGCTCATAAAACCCCGACAAACATCTCGGGAGAATGATTTGGGAACGAGCCATTACAGATATGAGATTAACTGCAGGCTCTCAGGGCTCAACTTGTCATCTGGCCCTCCTTCTAGTGCCAGTTCTATTGACGGGAAAATCTGTCTAGCCAATAGTAGGGGATCTCCCCGGTAAAAGGTCTCAATTAGACCTTGAACCGTTTGGAATAGGGATCCTGTCCGGGGTGTGGGTCCGGCTACCGCTGATTTCTCCTTTCTTTGGGTCTCGCTTGAACTTTATAAAACAGTGGATACACACCTAATCAAATGATACAAGACATATGATTGATGCATTAAATGAACATGTAACACTATGAGTAGCAAGAGGAAATAATAAAACATGAAGACCGAAGGAGATGTTGTTCACAACACTTCATTAGGGTCATGCTTGTAAACTATTCTGACCACAAAGGAAACAATTCCTTATGGGAGGAACACCCTTCACTTCCTAAAAGTTTTAAATGGTAATACAAATGCTAATAAACAAAGCCATCATCGTTCGTTAAGAAAGTGAAATGAACTCAACCACCATTAACATACTCAACAAACTGTTATGCAATTGTGATATGAATTAAAGAAACCGTTCCCTTAATATAAAGACGTTCAGAAACTGAAAACATAATACTCAATATCGCTCATACATATGACAACACCAGATCCACAAAGGGATTTTTCAAAATGCTTGTATTCATGCTTAAATGTATAATCCTCTGGTAATACAATATACTCAGCTTGAGTCCCAAACAAAAGATCCATTCTAAGTTCCCGAAGGAAACATTTATAGAGAAAAGCTTGCCCTTTGGACTCCCTGACTTTTCGCTTTCCCGACTGTTGGGCTACCTTGCGACTTATTCACCGGGTCACTGGGTCACGCCATCGGGCATTTAGTAGGGGATGCGACTTAGTGACCTGGTGACCTCTGCGAATTGCGACCTCGGGCAATTCGTGACCTGCGACCTCAAGCAAATCTGCGAACTGCGACCTCCTTGGATTTGCGACCTCGCGACCTCCTTAGATTCGCGACCTCGCGACCTCCTTGGGTTTGTGACCTCGCGACCTCCTTGGATTTGCGACCTCGCGACCTACTTGGGTTTGCGACCTCGCGACCTCCTTGGATTTGCGACCTTGCACCATCCGCGACCTGCGACCTCGGCAGATATGCGACCTGCGACCTTGGGCAAATATGTGACCTGCGACCTTGGGCAGATCAGCGACTTGTGGCCTCCTTTTGGTGGACGGGGCCAGGTGCCTTTGAACTTAAAGTGAGTTCTTTGGAGGTTCGCTAGCATCTA
The DNA here is from genome assembly GCA_034641835.2 of Pinus albicaulis. Taxonomy (NCBI): domain Eukaryota; kingdom Viridiplantae; phylum Streptophyta; class Pinopsida; order Pinales; family Pinaceae; genus Pinus; species Pinus albicaulis. The sequence continues at coordinate 266,369 of JAXQQM020085887.1, read as the reverse complement.
CTTGTTTTGAAAAGGTCCCCTTGTTTGCTGGGGAAAACCTTGGCTATTATGTGCAAACAGAAAGGTTCTTCCTGCAATAAAATAACACAGGTCACATGTCTTCATGATTGAATAATAATAATGCTAAGGGCATTTTAATCAATTGTAAGAATAAAATAATAACTTAGACCCCTGTGTGGTCAACTACCGAATCTTCAGAGAGAATGGCTAGGGTAAGCTTTCTCTTTGCCCTTTCTCTGTTAGGATCATAATCTTTCCCATGCACAAGGTTTTCTTCAAGTCTTGTATTAAATTACTTGATAGGCATGGGATTCTTCATTCACATGCTCAGTGGTCGTCGTAGGTCTTCATGCTCATCGATTTTCCCATTCATTAGAGGATCAATACTTGTCATCTTCAATTGGAGAATCTTAGGTATCTTGTTTTCTTTGAACATTTCATGCAATAGAGGTACAAGGATGCAAATGCTTCAGGGAACGAAACAATGTCATGATATAAGTTTACAAAACCTCTCAACGTTTCCAATATCAAAGGAAGTATGCCAACCCTATATATGTTTGATTCAAACAGAGGCGCATCATCATTAGTCTCCATGATCATAGCAAAATCCAAAGGTTAGGGTAAAATGGATACCCCACTCGAAAGACGTAGCCAAGTCTATACTCTTGATGCCCCAGCAGAAGGGGTAGGGAATTTCACTTCTTCCCTCTTTTGAGGCTCTGCTAATGAATGTAAAACATATTTCTCTGCCTTTAACTATTTCTTGGTAGGGTCCTCACTTATTTTTGAATAAATAACAGCAAGTCTTTTGGGAAGCTTAAGGCTACAATTACAGTCTGCTGAGTTATGTGCCCCATGGGAACCTGAAACAAACTTCTTCAAGAGTTACCCCGGCATAGAAAATAGTCTCTTGTTAGATCTTGAAACCAACCCAATTGTAATTGCAATGCCTAGCTGCGCATCCTTTGGAGGGAGCTGGAAGCTCTCTTCATTTGGGTAGACATCGTTGTTCCCTTGCTTTTACGTGACCCAGTGACTGAGGAGGACTGTGACCTCATAGGGGTCGCATAGTCGCGATTCTGGGCAAGTCGCACTCTGTTTGCTTTGGATGTGTTGTGACTTGGCGACCGGGGAAGACTGCGACCTCACAGGGGTCACATAGTCGCGATTCTGGGAAAGTCGCACTTTGTTTGCTTTGGATGTGTTGCGACTTGGCGACTGGGGAAGACTGCGACCTCACAGGGGTCGCATAGTCACGATTCTGGGCAAGTTGCACTCTGTTTTCTTTGGATCTGTTGCGACTTGGAAACCGGGGAAGACTGCGACTTCATGGGGGGTCGCATAGTCGTGATTCTGGGCAGGTCGCATGCTGTTCGCTTTGGATGTGTTGCAACCCAGCAACCAAGGAAAACTGCGACCTCACTTACGATCCTACGCCAGTCATGCTCAAAGACTTTGCATCTACGTTGCATCCTAAAATGATAAATCTTGAAGGCCACCATCTACTTTGACATTTGAGAGTACTTGGAAATTCTGTGGAAGAGAACGCTGTGAAGAGGCCCCTCCCGATGTGGAGCGTATGTCTCGTCCCAGTTCAAATAACGTAGAATGATAGATCATGCGCCAATTTTACGTAGCGAAACTATCGTGGAGAAATGCCGTGTGGGATGATGTCTGGTAAAAGACAAAGCCATGAGGAAAAGGCATGAAGAGAGCAAACCAATAGAATGAAGAATCATAGATTAGATGTCAACGTTGTGCTCGTTCACTAGAGCGTTCGTTTTCTCACAAATCCATACGTTACGATACCCCCCATCCTTAATGCGTAGAGAAATACGTGTACACACGGTGTTAGCACGCCATCTCTAATGACCAAACAAACGCCCAGCAAAACTGCAGCCAGCAGCGTGGACCGGACACATCGCACTGCAGTTATCAAACATCTGTCTTTATAGATTTGTTATAACTTTCTGCCCCCTATTTTAAACGTAAAATTCGACCATTATATATATATGTCTGCTCCACAGGTTGAAAATCCGTCATAGAAATGCTTGCGTCCACTTGTACGCGTTTTAATCATAAAATTTGACCGTTGCATATATATATATTTTCTCTCAAACATTTATCGTAAGCCGAAAACCTGCCATCGAACATTTGCGCCCATTTGTAATGTGTTTTCATATAGTTCTAATCTGCCATTTATATGGTTTTGGAAACTACATTGTTTTGCGCCTTGGTTTAATTACATAACATTTAAAAATCATAACCTTGGTCCATTGAAAGTGTGCCCGCCATGTAGCTTAGGTCTAACAAACATTTCTTCCTTTCCCCAGTTTGCCAGAGTTGTCAACACAACTCAAAATTATTGTTGGTTCAAAAGAATGGCCCTTTATAGAATTTGTACAATCTCCAAAGACAAAATGTACTTTGCCATTATTTGACTTTGGTACAACACTCAGACTCTCAGATGTACCTTGAAAAGCTAAAGACTTATAACCAAGAGCTTCCTTCTATGTTGTCATGATGGGTCAAACTTGTGCAGGCCATAAATTATTATGGACCTCAAATTACCACCTGCTATACTGTCTGATCTATGTGCTTTTGGATCGACATCATCATGGCCAATCACATTGTGACTAAGCTGCAAATTTCCATGGGCCCTTTGCATCATCACCTCCTCAACTATGTTTAATGCTTATTGCCAAAACATGATGCAACTGACCAACGCGATGAGCATGCTGTAATGTTTGCTTTTCAACTTGTGGATTCCAGTCCTGCTCACAGAAAATGACAATATCAGCTCCTGCAAGATTCAAACCTGCACCACCATCTGGGGTGGATATTAAAATACAAATTCTTCACGAGTATCATCATTGGCCTTTCTGATGTCACTTGAATCTGGCAGTGTTGATGCTTTGTCACCAAAGCTTTGAATAGCTACAAAACGCTCTTCTGCTCTTACTGATCCATCAAGACACTCATAAGAATACCTTCGCATCTCGAAGTAATCTTGAAGAATGTCTATTGTCTACGTCATTTGGGAAGAAATCAAGACACGATGTCCTTGACTATGCAGCTTCTCAAGAAAAATGTCCAAGATGATGAGCTTTCCACTTGCCTGAACTAAGTGTTCATCCTCTTCAAATGGTTATAGCTCCACACCATTTAAAAGATAAGAATGGCTACATGTTTTCGCAGTTTTACCACAATATTTTGTAAAGATTGATGTTGAGTGCCTGAACCACTTGTTTGAAGCTGGGCAACTCTTGATGCAATACAGATACATAAATTTTCTTTTGAAGTGGGACCAATGGAGCCAGTAATGTAACCCCAGACAGTGGTGGCAATGTACGAGTTCCATTCTTGACAAGTACAACTTTTGTACACCGAAGCATGAATGCATGCACAATATATCTTAGCAGCTTGAACTATTTGCTACATCCAGAGGTATTTTCACCTTGAGTCAAGGTCGCAACTTTAGTGGACACAACACCAAAAGGGCCACGGGAATTTCCGTTGATCTTTCAAGTAAGCCAACAAACTTATAGCCTGCAATGTGTTCCCAAGTCCCTTTGTGACTACAAGTTCCCTTGACTGGCGCGGTCTTATTTCCTGTATACATGCGATAGATGTCCTCCACTTCTCATGTTTCAGCTCGCACTACTCTTATCCTTCTCATCAGTGTGGTGATGACATTTATGAGTATATCACCCATGGGATCGACCTGTATGGAACATTATCACATCACAATTACTTTTTTTGAGAACGGTGTCCCTAGATAAACATATGAGACTTACGAGCTTAAGAGAAGTATTCAAACAACATGCTTAATGACCCATGGCGAGAGGGCCTTTAATCGTCAATACACAAAAAGGTTTCCATTCAAATGTATGCATGGAAATCTCATTACACATGGCGCGACTGCGGTAAGAGTGTTCAAGCGTATGTTGGATGATCCCTCCCACATATGGCGTGATTGCAGCAACAACATCTGATCATGATGGTGAGAAAGCTCATGAGGGGTTGGGGATAGGTCGGTGGGATGTCACTGCCTGCAGGTCAGGTGAAAGACTTTAACGCCTAAGCGAGCAGAGGGGGAACCCGAAATTTTAAATATACCCCAAAATTTTGTGTGCTGTTGTAGCGGCTACAACAAGTCGATAGGTCAATTTTCAAGATGAGAAAAATTCAACAACTAATTCAAATATAATTTGATGGTCAATTTGAGGAATGGAATCACAATCGAAGTTGACGAGTAGTTGAGCAACTAACAAAAGTTAATAGTTGATTACAACAGTAGAGAGTAATTGTAGTTAGGCATGAGTGTAATTAACCAAAGCTAGTGGTAAACAGGAAATCAAAAACAATTGAGCTATACCGTAATTACTTAAGAATATTGCAATTCCCAGGATCTTAGCTAATAGGATTTAACCACCTGTAATTAACTAATGAGTTATGATTTAGGGTTTTCTATGCATATAAATAGAAAATGATGTAAGGCTGATGATAATAATGAAGAAATCATGATTGTTAGAGATTAAGTGATGTATGAGTGGATTGGTATTAGGTGTGGACCAAGGTTGACCTTCATTTTAATTTGGCTACATATTTAATTGAGAATATAAGAGCAGTGAAGTCCAAGGTTGGCTACTTTTCTCAGATGAGGGTTTTCAGAATAAAATCTCTATATATTGTGTGGATGCTTATTGAAAGTCATTATTTCTTTTATGTTCTTTAATTTCTCTCATGTGCATTTAAAGGTTTATGTTAATTGAGCTTCTAGACTAGTTTATATGTCTACTTGACTATGTATTTGGATGCAAATAGTGTTAAGGATTGGTAAATATTGTTAAATATCACTCAATACTTCTATAATATTGTATCAAATTTGTAAATCTAGTGCCTAACATCCAACAAGAATGATGATCAATAAATATCCAATTTTTATAACGTTTTATCACAACAAAACATCTACTCTTCCAAAAGGAGCATCTATTGATACCTTGATGTAATGATGAAGAATTTTCTTCAACAGGTACACATGCTCTACAGAAATCCTTTTTAGAAGGTTCAAATTCATGTTAAATTAATTCCTTCAAGTTTTTTGGTGCATTTTTCACTTCACTCCCATTCAATTTAGGGTTAATTATGCTAGGGGCTAAGATGAGAATGAAGTATCCAACACTTCTCCCAATAGCTACTATATTATCGTGACTACATAAATTATTTTCACCACATTTTGGATGGCGTTGTCTTTACTTTGAAGTTTCATCCTTTGACCTTATTTTTGGTTGGAAGTATGGCCCTTACATCTTCTCTTCTTCTTGAAACACCTAACATATTTGGTCTTGTACTACTTCCTCTAACACAACAACTGTGATGGTTGTTTAATCTATAAAAAGAAAATAAGAAAATGAAGCCAACATTGGTATGCCATTATAACCCTTCTTCTTACAACAAATAAAAGCGACAAAACATTTATTGTCAAAAAACCTTCCTTAATCTCTAAGGAATTTTTTATGGGAAAAAAATCACCAATTGGCTATTTTTTGGCCATTTCAAAAAAAAAATTATTCTCTCATTTAGTTACAAATTCACCAATTTTTCGAATAGATATGATTAAATTGATCGTATTTACAAAAATTTACGAGTTTTAATAGTAAACTACATGTTTATTATTGAATATTTTCCTACATTATATATGTATGATTTTTCAAGCTATAATAATCATCTAGAATACTATACATAGGTATGGCAATTGAATCCTTAAAATTACCCAGTTACTATTCTTTGTGATTTCTCTCTACCAAGTTTCTTGTTCTTCCAATTGTTAGAATGTGCATGGGTGCTTGGTCTTCTTTCTTGTTCCCATCCTTAAAACCAAAGTTGGTGTACTTCATCTATTTTTATCCTTCACAAAGTTGATCTTTGAGGCTTGCAAATTACTCAAGGTTTCTTGAAACCTCCATCATTGACTATCTTACCACCATAATATCTTAAACCAACATGTTATGGTCTAGAGTTCACCAATATGTGGCTATTCATGCCTCACTACAAAGAAAACACCAATCAACTTGAGGTTTTAGTAGAACCACTTCTCCTTTCTTCATTTTTAGCGGAAGTATATAGCAAAGGTGAATTTTCTATTAAACCCTCAACTCATTCACCTTTAGTAGATAATAAATTTCACAAATTTTGGACCCCTAAAAATGTTATTTAATGCTTCAAACATGTTTCAAAAGTTTTTATAACCAAATCACGAAAATATGACCTATCTGTTGGAAATATTTCCTTCAATGATGTCAAAGATAGAGGGAAACTACTAATGTCCAAGATAAAGATTGGAAAATGAATATCATTGGAAATATTGTTTTTGAGTTTTAATGCTCACTTTGGATAACCTATCTTTGAAGGCATTTTTACTCAAATTTTTAGATCAAATTGGAGCATAGGCTATATGGTTGAAAATAGTATTCAAATAACTTTCAAGTGGTATATAGCACTCCCTCTAACTCCATAAGAATGAGGATATATGAAGGATTTCGTCAGGATGACCCAACTAAAGTATAAGTTGGTTGCCCCAACAAGTTTTACAAGTTGGCCCCATAAGTGAGTGTAAAACACTATAAATAAATGGTAGATGAGTTCATTTGAAGTATATATAATCAAGAAGAGATCATAGGTTCACAAGAAGAGGTAAGGAATATTTTTTGGTTGATTCTTGGAGTTTAAAGGTGGAAACATAAATGTGATTTATGGGGTGAATGAGTCATCTTGGAACTTTCGCTATAATTTTTCTTCTTTGGTGTTTCAGATTGTGAAAATTAAAAGATACATACAAAATATCGTCATGTACTTATGATTGAAGTCTTATACCTTGTTTTTCTATAATTTTAGAGATATGATTTGAGGGACTTATGCTTCCTGAATGCTTCTAAAATCTGCTTCAGTCCAGTTAACTTGGAATTTTCACTACAAATTTTCTTCTGAATGTTTCAGATTATGAAACTTAGAGGATATAGATAGAAGATGTCATGTACTTGTATCTCAATTTTTAGACCCTTTTAGCTAAAAGTTCACAAATATGCTCTAGGTAAGTTAGGCTCCGACGTGAATGCCCTTGAAATCTACTTCAAAAAGGTTAACTTGGAGTTTTTGCTATGGATTTTTTTCTGCCATGTTTCAGATCATGAAATCTGGAGGATATAAATAAATGGTACTCATGTACTTGTGATTAAAATTTCAGTCCTTCGTGCAATGTAATTTTGGAGATATACTTTAAGGAATTTAGACTCGTATAATGCTCCTTAAGTATGCTTCAAGCACATCAACTTTATATTTTTATTATAACTTTATTTCTGAGATATTTTAGACTATGAAATTTGGAAGAGATAGAGAAGAGATCTCAAGGTACTAGTGGTATAAATTTCAGATCTCGTTTCCAAATGATTTTGGATATATGCTCTAAGGAATTTAGGCTTTGTGAATGCTCCTAAAATTTTCTACAAACAAGCTAGCTTGATATTTTAGCTATAACTTTCTTTATCTAATGTTTTAGACTATGAAATATAGAGCAAACAAAGAAGAAATCAAAATACTTGTACTCAGTTTTTTAATAATATAGATTGAAAAATATAATTTAAATAATAGAAATTAAAAGATATATTTTAAATTATCTAGAAAATATGTATTATTGTACTGTATTTAATTTACTAGATATTTGGTTTCTAAAAAAGTAAAGAGAAAAAGAGTATATAGATAGAGTATATAGATATTTTTATATATTTATAGAATATGTGTTATGACAATGTATTTTAATTTATATATAAGATTTTAAAGATGAGTGTTTAGAGTAATGTCAATATGGTGAAAGTAAATTTCAAAATAATAATGAATTTAAAAAACAAAGGAATAAAAATATAATGATAAAGAAATAAAAAATATATTTTTTAATAATATTAAAAAATAAGAAATATTTTTTATATTTATACAAAATGTTTATATTTTTGTGTAAGGGTTTTCAATATCTTATTAGTGTCAATTTTACTAAATTTATTAGTTAATAAGTAATTTCCAAAAAAATCATATATGACAAAAAAATTTAGCCATTCAGAAGCCAAAATTTGACTTAAAAACAACACTATCAAAGTATATCCAAAAGCCATTAGGTATAAGTATAAGAAGAGATTTTTTTTTTTTTCAATCTAGGATAATCGGTAACTGGTGAGAGTTATCCTGAACAAGGCCCAGGATCAAATCCTACTGGCTGCCACTATAAACCTAGGCTAGGTGCAACAACCTGCAAGCCACACAATAGAAATTAACTTATGCCTCAACAGGAGCCGAGACGTCCACTATGGGGTCGCCTACTCTTCTAGCCAAGACACAACAGGCCATATAGTCAATGAGATTTGAACCTCCATCTCGTGGGTTTCACCCAGCGAAACTTACCGTTAAACCACATGTCACTGTAGGTATAAGTATAAGAAGAGATTACCCCCACCTATATAGCCTATCATAGAATTCGGTGGGGCTGTAAACACCCTCCCGATATTATGCTCGTATGCCCCATTGGAGAATATATTCTGATATGTTCTAAATTATCTTAGGTTTAAATCTATAAAGTAAAATTCAAGGAAGAATTTAATAAATTATAATAAATTAAAATTTAAGAAATAATATAATAAATTGCAATAGACTTTATAAATTAAATAAAAATTTACAACAAATTTTTTATAATAAATGTATTGTATATTTGAAAATTTTGAATGTTTTTAAACTTAATATAATTTATATTTTAATTATAAACATTTTGGGAAATCATATAAGAAATTTTGGAACCGACGCGTTTCAAACTACTAACTGTAATTTATCATCAAGATAATAAAGCAGTTGGTAGTTTGAAACGCGTCGGTTCCAAAATTTCTTATGTGATTTCCCGAAAGGTTTATAATTAATATGTTATGGATCACAGAAGCTTGCACTCTCAATAATTTATATTTTAAATATTCATCTCAATCAAAATGAATTATTATAATATATATTAGTGTATATATAAATTTTAAATTATATAATAATATTAATAATTTAATTTTAAGGTTTTCTTAGGTAAATATTATATTGTCTTCAAAATAGGAGTGTACATAAAAATACTAAAAATTTTAGGTTGGTTGATCATTGTGAAGATTACATTATAATACAAATTTTATTCTTTGTAAAAAGAAATAGGATATAAAAGTATTTACGAGTTCAAAATTAACCATATAAAAAATGAAAAACAAGTTTTTTGGCATTGTAAATATAATATAGAGAAAACAAGAAACGAGGAAATCAGAGACATATCAAGAGACTAGGTTGAGGGGTTTGAATTAGAGGCTGTGACTTGGATAGGATCCTTATTATCTCCTGAGGTGCCCTTAGCAGGGGGAGGGATACGAAGGTGCTACTCTATGCACTCTGACTGCTAATATAGGTCCTTCATGTGGCGATACAAATGTTCATGGAGTCGACGAGATCTGCCTGATGATCATAGCTATCCAAAAGGACCCTACCTAGAAGGAATTTCATATGCCAATATAAATCAACATTGTGGATGTATTGGTTGAAGCATCCACATGTATGCTTGATATCTGACACCTTATCTGTTAACTCGACTAGAACCTCTGTGCTTGAGAGGTGATTCCTTTGATAGGTTCCTTCTCTCTTGGCATGGGTGAACTCATGCTAGATGGGGCCTGGGGTAATATCTCGGAACCAAGAGAGGATTTCCTCCAATTAATGGTGTACGTGTGCTACCTCGACTGGCTCATTCCTGGTAATATGTCGCTCCCCAGTAGACACAAGCTTGTTAATGGGGCATGATGGGATCACAAAGAAGGAAAATGAGGCAAAGAGCCAAAAGAGGGACATTAAAGGGATGATAGATATCCACGCATAGGAGAATTAGGGGAGAGTGATAGAGAATTGAATAAGGCCATGACAAGAGGGAATTTAGACATATTCTAGCAGATGATAAAGAAGGCGAGTTGCACAGGGAAAGAGTTGGGAGGTAGACTCATTACCAGAGAAGGAGAGCTTTGAGGGAAAGTGAGAGGCCCATAAAGTTGGACCATTAAGAATCCACTAGGGAACTAACATTGGGCAACCACAGTGACAAGTAGACCAAACCAAAACATAATGCAGGGAAAATCGAAAAAAGAACCATGGAAGATAAGGTGAGACCGAGAATAGAGAGGAGGTTCCTAAACAAGTTCAATCCAGTTCCACATCTATGAAATGCAATGTCTAGCAACAAGAGGTGTCATGACCATACATGCAATGTAATATCCCGAATAGGAATAGAAAGTAATATAAAGAAACATAAACAAGTAATCTCAAAATCTGTCAATGAATGGGTGCTCCCTCATGGACTGCGTAACTCCAGAAATTGTTGCTGATGCTGCTGTCGGAACTGTTGCTACTACTGGAATGGATTTTCTCCTTGGGGGTGTTCCCCTACTCAGAAAAATGTGAAACTTGGGATATAACCTCTCCTCCAATAACCCGGAAAAACCCAAGAAGGAATCTCAGAATGGCTGACCTTGGAAATTGACCTCCCTTGGAAAATCACGCACTCCAGATGAGTATGCTGGCTCTGAACTGATAAACTGTAACTGTTGGCCTCCTCCTCCTGCAAAATATGATTTGTGAAGGTTTGGTCCCTTCACAATTCTCCCGGATTGAAATCTCCTACTTCCCCTCACTCCCGGTGCTGCCTCCTCTCCAAACTGCATAATCTCCTAGAGGGACTGTGTTGTCTAAGAAATTGCGTGCTCCTGGCTGAAGGCTACTGAGTGCTAAGATCTGGAAAACAACAGTGGAAATCCTCACCTGAGTGGGCACTCGAATTCCCTCGAGGATGAGGTTGGGATCTTTGCTCAGAGACACCCGTGTTCTGAACAACACTTGCAGACTTCGCTCAACATCAAAAGCGTGCTCAATGTCAAAAGATAGAAATCATAAAATTCATAATAGAATGACTAAATGGTGAGCCTCCTCTCCCTTTTATGCTTGAGATCCTAGCTCCCCTTTGGGCCCCACTCATCTCTGTTATCCCTCCTTGGCCACGTTATCCCTGCCACTGTGCTGCCCTGGCCCACGTTGCCTCCACGCTGCCCCTTCCCTGCGCTGTCACTTGGCCCTCCTAGGTCCCACGCTGCTAAATACTATTTTCTCAAGTGACGATAGGGAATTATTATTTCCTAAGTGTGGGTTATGGGTCCCATCACCCCCTTTATTGACTGAATAACATTAGAAAAGAAAATTTGAGCAAAATTAATATTTCCAATTAGCTGCTACTAATTGGGAATATTACAGTCCTCCCCACCAAAATGTTGTTTCTCCTCAAGCAACTACAAAGACAGATGTTGTAAGATCTTCTCACTCTCCCAAGTGGCATCCTTATCCAAAAAAATTCTCCACCTCACCAAGTACTTCCTAACGGTCCTGCTCCTTAGCTGTATCTCCCTGGTGTCAATAATAGCTTCTGGCTGTAACACCAAATGCCCCTCATCATCTATAGGTGGAAGCTCCTCTATTGCAGTCACCTTCTGCCCCAATGACTTTTTCAAGCATTATACATGGAAGATGTTGTGGATCCTGCTACTTTTGGGCAGCTCCAACTCATATGCAACCTCCCCTATCCTGCGAAACACCCTATAAGGCCCATAGAAGCGGAGCTTGAGCTTCTCGCCCCCCTTCTATTTCAATGTAGATTGCTGATATGGCTGAATTCGTAGGTAGACCAAGTCCCATACCTCAAACTGCCTCTCTACCTGTCCTCTGTCGGCATACAACTTATGTTGGTTATGTGCAGTGGCTAGGTTATCCTTAAGAGCCCAGAGTATATCCGGACTCTCTTGGATCCAATCCTTGGCCCTAGGGGCCTTGCTAGCTCCAAAAATGAGATCAGCAAAATTCAGAGCATGATAATGATACAAAGCATACGACAGAGACATACCGATAGACATGTGGAAAGTGGTGTTGTAACAATATTCTATCAAATGCAGCCAACGCAGCCATGTCTTCTGTTGCCCTATGACATAGTTTCGCAAGTAGCCTTCCAGCCACTTGTTCACTATCTCTGTCAGCCCATCCATTTGAGGGTGATAGCTGGTACTCGGAGTCAACTCAGTACCCACCAAATGAAAGAGCTCCTACCAAAACCCGCCCATGAAATGGTTGTCCCCTATCACTGACTATGGTCTTCGAGAGACCATGCAATCTGAAAAAAATCCTTGAAGAACAACTCTCCCACTTGTGCTATTATGTATCGTGCGGATATGGCGAAAAAAATGAGCATAATTTTTCAGTCGATCAACGACTACAAAGATGCAGTCCTTGCCCTACATTGTGGGAAACCCAATGATGAAGTCCATCAAAATGATTTCCCACTTTCCTTCTAGAATGGGAAGTGATTGTAGCAGTCCAGCTGGGTGACTCATCTCTCCCTTATTCCTCTGAAATACCTCACACTCTCAGACATGCCGGAGTACGTCCTCCTTGAGGCCTCTCCAAGAGAACCTCTATGTGATGTCCCTGTAAGTCTTCATGAACCCCTGAAGACCCAACAATGGTGAGTCATGGGAGGCATGCAATATCTTCTCCTTGAGCTGAGAACCCTCAATCAAGAAGATCTTGTCCCTGAAGTAAATGACCTCGTCCATCACCCTATACTTGTCATCTGTGATCTGGCCATCCGACACCTCACAGGAAAGACATTCCATGGAGTACTCCACCAATAGTTGAGCCCTTCAGTATGTGTCTATACTCATCAAAGACAACACTGCCAGTCTGCGAGATAGAGCATCAACCACTACATTGTTCTTCCCTTTGACATACTCAATGTCAAATTCATATGCCTGGATTTTACTGACCCACTTCTGTTGCCTCTCCTACAACTTCTTCTGCTCTAGGAAAAATCAGAGGCTATTGTGGTCAGTCCTCACCCGAAACCTATTGCCCACCAGGTACAACCAGAACTTGGCCAATGCATGCATAATGGCCAACATCTCCTTGTCGTATATAGGATACAACCTCTCATGCGGAAACAACTTTTTGCTCTCGAAAGCTATGGGGTGGCCTCCCTACATCAAAATCGTGCCCAGTCCCTCTCCTGAAGCATCACACTCCAAGATGAAAGGCTGCATAAAATCCAGCAAGAATAATACTGGGAAACTGCTCATCACCTCCTTGAGCCTCTCAAAGGCTCTCTACGTTGTGTCGGTACAACTGAATGCCCCCTTTTTGGTAAGGTCTGTGAGGGGTACAGCAAGTTGGGAAAACCCCTTGACAAATTTCCGATATTAGGTGTAGATGCCTACAAACCCCCGGATTTTTGTCACATTCCTCGGCTCTGACCATTCCCAGATGGCCCAGATCTTCTCCTCGTGGACTCTCACTCCAGCCACACCAATGATATGCCCCAAATAGAGCATCTTTGTCAACCCAAACTCGCACTTGGAGAGCTTAGCATAGAAATGTTGCTCTTCCAAGATACACAATAGAGCCTCAATGTGTTGTAAATGATCCTCCCAATTGCAGTTGTATATCATGATATCATCGAAGAATACCAACATGAACTTCCTCAACTGACCATGGAAGATGTGGTTCATGCACGACTGGGAGGTGGCCGGAGCATTGGTTAGCCCGAAGGGCATCACCAAAAACTCAAAGTGGACGTAGTGACAACTGAAGGCCATCTTGGGGACATCCTGGTCCCTCACTCAAATCTGATGGTAGCCCAACCTCAGATCAATCTTGGAGAATAATTTCGATCCCCTCAGCTCATCCATCAACTCGTCAATCCACCGGATGGGGTATCGATTCTTCATCGTTTTCTTATTGAGAGCCTGGTAATCGATGCACATCCTCAATGTGTCATCCTTCTTCTTCACCAATACAACAAAAGAAGCAAATGGGCTAGTACTAGGCCGGATGTGTCCCAATGCTAAGAGCTTGTGAATGGCTCTCTCAATCTCATCCCTATAGGATTTGGGATGCCTATAGGGTGTGGTAATCATAGCTTGAATACCCTGCTCAAGCTCAATGGTGTGCTCAAACCCTCGATCTGGTGGCTGTCTTGGACGTATATCCCCAAAAATCAAAGCATATCTGTCCAAAATCTACTGCACATCTGGGTGAACTGCCTGCCCTGTGGCCCCTGCCTTTGAGATATGCATCTCCACTACCCACTCTATATCTCCCTGCCGGAAGTTTGCCTCCATCCGGGGTGTTGAAACTATCTGTGGAGGATATGTGTGCATGCCGCTAATCATAACATGCTTACCACTCTTCTTGTCCGTCCACTCTATCTCCATAGTCTCCCAGTCTATGGTGACCTTCCCTAGCGTGGTCAACCATTGCACCCCCAGCATCATGTTGGTGTCTGGAATGTCGACCACAAAAAAATGATATGTCATCGTGTAATTCCCCATGGTTACGGCTAGTGCCAGAACGTATCTGGCACACTGCATAGTTCTGGAACTCGGTACCAGTACTGAAAAGCCATCAAAGCTCTCTATCTGTATGCCCCTCCTCTCTACCAGCTGGGCATCAATAAAGTTGTGGGTGGCCCCACTGTCTACTAGAACTGAAACACATTGTCCCTAAACGTTGGCATGGACACGTAGTGTCAAATACTTTGGAACCCCTCGCAAGGATGCAAGGACTCCTCCTGTGGGTGCAAACGTTGCTTCTCTTGCTCCTGGGTGAGGAGGTGGTGGATAATCCCCACTCTGCACTACAACATTGGCATCTGTCTCCAACCCCTCATAAGCATCTTCTTCCCCCTCACTATCGAAGAAGACCTCTATGTAATGTGCCCTTCTCGCGACACATCGATGACTTGGTGCCCATGGCTCCTGGCATGTGAAGCATCGCTTCTTCCATGTCAAGTCTCTTCGGGTATCATCGTCCAAAGGCCCCCGACCTTGGTTCCCATTTGGAGGTGGAACTCTCATGTCCTTCCCCTTCAGCTGAAATGCCGGTCTCTGAGGGAAAGGAGCTCTGGTCCTGGGAAAAGCATCCTGCAAGTCTCTGGTCCTCCCGATGGCATCCTGAAGTGTATCAGGCCTCGTGGATATGACCAACCAATGCAAAGGTTCTTCTAACCCATCAATGAATATGTATATCCTCCTAGTTGAGGACAAGTCGGGCACCATCACTGAAATTCTCAAGAACTCAAAAATGTAATATTTCAGGTTCACGGTTTACTTGAGCTTGGTCAACTCAACAAAATACTCTTATGAATCCTTTCGGTCAAATCGCTCCACTAACCTCCGTGTAAAATCTGCATACGTTGTCACTTTCGAGTGACCCAGTGTGGCCATCCCATGGAACCACCAGTCATGGGCCTCTCCCTCAAGGTGTAGCGCTGCCACCTTGATGGCCTCTCCCTCTGCCATCTGGTTGAGCTGGAAATAAATGTCCAGCTTTTCCACCCAAGCTTTTGCTGAACATTTTGAGGATCTATCAAATGTTGGCAAGAAAAAAATATGCCCACCGTACATTGTAGCTCACCATCATGCGTGTACCTGCCACCTCTATTCTGGTTGTGGGATTTATTGTCCTTCTTGAGTTGGAAAAAATTGTGGAAAGTGAGAGCTTCACCAAACACTCACCCATAGGACTGATACTCCGCAAAATAATCTCCCATATGAACCGGCTCCGGCTCCTGAGGTCCTCCCATCCCGATGCCTGTAGTTAGGAATGTGGGCATCGTAGAACGCAAGGTAGTGAGTGACACTACCTGCTGCGTTGTGGGTTTCTCCTATATGTGATGGGAAATACCAGATCCCTCACCAATGTGAAAACCCCTTGGGGTTTTGTGTTGTCTATGGTCCACTTTCAACTTCTGCCCCATCTCTTCAATCCACCTCGAGAGCTCCTGTACATATTTTAGGAGGAGTTTCCTGAAATCCTTCCCTTCATCTCTCTCCTCTACCATAGGTTCTTCCTCCTCTACGTCCACCATTGGAATGCAATCCCCCTCTCCAAAAGTGGCCTCGAGCCTCCGCTCTTGTCTCTTGTATTTTCTTCCCTGGTAGGTGATATATGATTTCCCTCTCGGTGTCATAGACTGATCTGCTCCACAGGCTAATCCAAGTCTATGAGCTCAGATACCACTGTAATATCCTGAATAGGAAATAAACAGTAATATAAAGCAACATAAACAAGTAATATGAGAATTTATCAACGAATGGCTGCTCCCTCATGGAATGCATAACTCCATAATTGTTGTTGTTGTTGTTGTTGCTACTGTATCTCTACTCGGAGACACCCGTGTGCTGAACAACACTTGCAGACTTCGCAAATAGCAAAAGCGTGCTCAATGTCAAAAGACAGAAATCATAAAATGCATAATAGAATGATTGAATGGTAAGCCTCCTCTCCCTTTTATGCTCGAGAGCTTAGCTCCCCCTTGGGCCCCACTCATCTGCACTATCCCTTCTTGGCCACGTTGTTCTTGCCACTACGCTAAACTGGCCCACGCTGCCACTGCGCTGCCTGGCCAACGCTGTCTCCACGCTGCCCCTTCCCTGTGTTGTCACTTGGCCCTCCTGGGTCGCACACTGCCAAATAATATTTGCTCAAGTGACTATAGGGAATTATTATTTCCTAAGTGTTGGTTATGGGCCCCACCACCCCCTTTATTGACTGACTAACATTAGAAAAGAAAAATTGAGCAAAATTAATATTTCCAATTAGCTGCTGCTAATTGGGAATATTACATGCAATGAAAACAGAGCGCGAAAGCCATAAAATACCCTATGAACCTGTAAGGAAAAAGTGACACCAAGGCGAAACCAAGCTCTTGAGTGGTCTAGTGGCGGTTTTCTTAAGAGTTACAATCCAAATTAGCAATGTGATGGCCTTCCTTGCTGAAATTTTGGAGATATGCCAAAAATTGCAGGTATGTGCCAGGCCAAGTGTCAAAAAGATGTGCTAACAAAGAAGTCTAATAATATTTAATGAGAGTTGAAGTCTACTTTTGGAATAGAGGCCTTTGGGAGCTGATGACTATATAAATATGAACTGCTTGAACCAAAACATGAATTGACATACTTGATGTTAGCTTGGATTGATGCTTCACATGAGAGAAGCTCTAACATACAGTTTGGAGAGGCATATGGTAGTCGAGGCACATTATACTAGTGTATGGAGTGCAAAGAAGTTTAATCGCCATTGTAAATGTTTACAAGTGGCATCACTTCAAATTCGTTCAAACAATTAATGACCACTATGGGGGCATTCTTTCATGTCCCCTAGTCTCTAGGCCAGGCGAGAGGGTGACAACCCCCCTCCCTTTTGCTTGGTAAACATCCCATCTGAGAAATTTAATTTTAAGGTTATAATTAAGTTACGTAGAGATATTTGACATATCTTAACAATTCTAAATTTTGGTTTTTAAGTGTTGTAATACTCCATACTCTACTTTAAAAGTGTTTAAGTCCTCCACCTAGAGCAGTGCAAGATCCAACAATATAATTTATGATGAGATAGTAATTTTTCATTTTTAAATAGCATTTTTAAATGTATAAATAAATTCAATACTGTTGTAAAATCCTAAAAAACTTAAATTATATAAATTTGAGTCTTATTGTTTAAATATTTAAATAATAAATAAGATTGAACCCTCAAATTGATGTGAAATTTGTTTTTATTGACGTTTCAAAATATTCCAATTTTATTTCTACTTTAATTCCAACTTCTATAAATAACCAAACAAGTTTACTCATATTATGCTAATTTAAAAGATAAGAAATCCGCTTTGAAAATGAATATTATACCCTCAAATTGAATGAATGAATGAATGATATTTTAAAGTCCATGAGACTAAAAAGAGTCTATGGGACTACCAACTTCCTTGTTTTTTGCCTTCTGTAATTCAGTGCTTTTCTTACTCAAATTGATAACAGTTTCCTCATTGAAAAGACAATGCCACGGAATGATGCTAACATATTGCAACTACTGTCCCTGATGTCTCTGAAAGCATCACATTCCAAAATGAAATGCTTTTTTGATTCCACTGCCCCAGAAGTGCAAAAATTACATACCCTTTTTTCCCAAGCTTTTTTAGGTCTCTTCCACAGTCCCGTTTCACACCGAAGTTGATGTGAGTTAGTTCTTAATTGAGCAATAAGAACCTTCGCTATCCACGGAATGCTAGCTCCAATGTATTGTTTTTGTTGGAGATCACAAGTGGGGTTGAATTCCTGAACATAATAATTCTTCTTTCTACCCAACTCTTTTCCCCATATACCCTTACGGAACTTCTCCAGCACAAAATTCTTGAACTCCTTGTTATTTGTGGGACATGCATTAAGGTAAATATTCCATTTTTGCATCCATTTGTTGTTTTGTCTCATCCATGATTTCTTTCTTTCACTCATACCTTCATTGAAGATAACTGAAAATCAGGTGTTAAATAAAAGAGAGAAACACCTATTCAAAATTTTGTCTAAAACGATGAATCTGAACAGTCTCATAAACATAAATATCAAAATTTAACATCATAGAATTAATGTTTGAAGGTTGAAAGTGATTGATGTCAAATTGTTTGATCTCTAAACCTACTATCATCTTCCAATGAGTGATCAAGTTGAACCTGGGTTACAAGCTTGCCTGTATGAATGGAACAGTTCCATTGTCTGGCCAGAATAGAAAAAGTGTAAGCGATACATCCACGAACGGACAGACGATGCTTCGCATGTATTTGTGGGCTTCCTGGTAACTGCCTGGTGTCTGTTAACAGGATTTTAAAAAAAGAAGGAAAACCCTTCTTTTTATTGTTGTGAGGTCAAATGGGATTATTTTTTTCTGGTTTTCTTTTTAAAAAGGAAAATTCAAATTTTGGATTTTGAATCGATTCGAAAACGCGGAAACTTTGTGGGACAATTCGACAGTATGATTTAGATGGTTATGAAGATCATTAATTTTTTAAAATGATGTCGAAATCATTCATAAAAGACACTTTTCAATAATTTTATCCTCTATCCACTGATACCATGGAGTTTTAATTGTCATAACCCTTTTGGTCAATGGAAAAAGACTGAGCTTGGAAACATGGGCATCAATAACAGTTAGATAAAAAGAAAATTCCTAAGTTCCCATAGGATTATAAAGACAATTACTCGTTCATTTTCAACCAGTTCGAACAGAACATGGATTAAAAAATATTCCAACTTCACCTCTTTGAGACCAGCGATATTTTGACAGATATACATAATAAATCTAAGCATTCCAAATCCAAATCAATCAAAGTTGAGCAATTATTATATTTGCAGACCATGGGAGCCCACTGCCCTCAATTTTTCTCTCTACACCTTGACTAACCACGACTTTGTGGGGATCATGTATTTTCCTCTCCCTTTCCCTCTTCCATCTCCATCTTGACTGGGCTTGACTTTGTACTGCTCATGGATTTTCCTTTCTCCTCCCGTTTCACATTGGCATCCACTATCACAAATTCCTATAAATCCCAATTAGCAGGGGAAGGAGGTGGCGCTCTTGGAGCAGAGGAATCAATGGCAAAAACCCAAAATTCTGAAGAGGAAAAAATATGCCACTGGATTTCTACATGTAATCCAGGCATTCATATGTTTGTGCCCATGATGTTGGTCTCATTGGCTCTCATCATCAGGCAGTGGGAAGCTGTAAGGGAGGTTCTGCTAAGTTCCATTCCTATATGCTGTTTCACCGAAGTTGAACTTCACCGTCTTGATTCAGTCTTCTGGTTGATTTTGTGTAATATCATCATTCTTCTTCTCTCCATCAAATCGGGATTGTTCTGTGTAACTTCCAGTACTGACCAATATGGGGATTCAAGTTATTCAAGTTCTTTTGTGCAGGAAATTGAAACCTGGCCAAAGCAGCAGAACCCTTTGGAGGGGACTGGTATGGAAATCAGAGAAGCTCCTGGACAAAGCGAATGGATCATCAAATCGGGATTGTTCTGTGTAACTTCCAGTACTGACCAATATGGGGATTCAAGTGATTCGAGTTCTTTTATGCAGGAAATTGAAACCTGGCCAAAGCAGCAGAACCCTTTGGAGGGGACTGGTATGGAAATCAGAGAAGCTCCTGGAAAAAGCGAATGGATCATCAAATCGGGATTGCTCAGTGTAACTTCCAGTCCTGACCAATATGGGGATTCAAGTGATTCAAGTTCTTTTGTGCAGGAAATTGAAACCTGGCCAAAGCAGCAGAACCCTTTGGAGGGGACTGGTATGGAAAGCAGAGAAGCTCCTGGAAAAAGCGAATGGATTAATTCCATGAGTCTTACTGTTATACAACCTGAGCAGAAACAATCATCTGCCAAGCGCAACCGCACCCGCATTAATGGTATGACGCAGGGCAAACGCCAAGACGATTCTGACACGAAAAATTCGATGGCCCTGCAGCAGGCTTTTGTGGAATCTGAACTAATGGTGACAGTGGATGGGAGCAGTGATGAATTGAGGCAGAGATGTGATGATTTCATTGCTCGATTCCGTAACCAAATACATTTTCAGAATAGCGGAACAAAGGGATAGCTTTATCTTGTTAGCCTGACTGTAATTCGATTCTAGATTTGGGTTTTCTCGTCCACACACAAAATCAACAGTTGAAATTGTAATTTGGACCTCCGAATCTACAATCCAAAGGATGGAATCTTGTAATTACAATAATGGGCTACTTTGAGTTTTGAACTTTTAGTTGGCAATCCTGGAATCTTGTAATTATAATTATAAGAGTTTTGAACTTCTGTGTTTTTTTTTCAGTTTCAGTGTTTTCATCTTTGTATTTGTAGGCTCTCTGGCAGATGTATTTTAATTTTGATGTATGCAATTAACAGTGGAATATGTTTATCTCATACCATCTAAAAAAAATATTAATAACTGTAAAATTTCTGAGGCTCTTCCTCTTCGTCTCGTTTGGATCTTCTGGTTGTTCTCTGTTTTATTTTGATGTCTGTAACTACAATAGATTGCTACATATGTTGGGATGTAGTTTCATTGGAATATTTTATCTAATTCATCATATCATCTATTCCATCACAAATAATAGAGTGACCACTAGTGAAATTTTACTGTAGTACTAATTTTTGAAATTTTACTGTAGTACTAATTTTTAAGTCTATAAGTTACATAACAAATCAGGCTCAAAATTTTGCGGTTTTATTTAACTTATTTAGTTACAAATTGAATTGAGACTGATGTGATCAATAAGAATTTTCAAAAAACTTTCGGTTCAAATCTGAGAATAAGAGTCTTCAAAAAACTTCAGGTTAAAATCTGAGAATGAACTTTAGTCAAAATGTTCATTTATTCCCTGGTAAACTCCACCGTATACTATTTGTTTGAAACTAGATGCTCAATAAAACTAGATTCTGGATATCAAAATAAACACCCCATGATTGCTTCCCGTTACCCAATCCATATAACCAGAAAAAGATGAGAATCAATTTGTTAGTCAGGGTTAACTTGATTGGGCATGGTATCCCCGTGGCTGACTCCTGTCCCAGAAAAAGATCAGAATCAATTTGTTAGAGAGGGTTAACTCGATTGGCCATGGTATCCTAGTGGCTGACTCCTGTCTAATTGCTTGAGCTCGGTTCGATGGGGTATGAATATTTATTTATTAGGTTATGGTTTATTGGTTGAAACAGCGCATGCAAAGAGTTCAGGTTCAAAGTTCCCTGTTCCTATACTGCACCAGGGCTTTTCCAGTAATCTTCTACTTTTAGCTGGTGTTTATTGGTGTCCTCGTGTTTGATATTTTTTATCTATCAAATAAACTTTAGCTTGTATATGAGAAAACTTGTTATGACCTTAAAAAAAACTCTGTTTTTTCTGTCTTCAAAAGACTTAAAAGCCCCTTTCACTCCATTAATAAGAAGACTTAGTTTTTAAGGAAATTTGATTGAAATATCTCCTGGTCACTATTACGTATCAGTGTCTTCTTATTTATATTTTTCTGTTTTGTTTACTGCATAGAATGATCCAATTAGATATAGGTGGCCATTTATTCAGCCAAAGCACAATTTTTTGAAAGTTTTTTTTTCCTAGTTTTTTTATTTAAACTCTTAGGATTGTTTTGAACTTTTAAATGATTTTTTTTTAAAGTGGCAGGTTAAGTTAAGAAATGCTTAATTCTCGTTTAAACCTTTCCAATAGACTACCAAGTGCTTCAAATAGATATTGTATGCAAATGTTATGACCATGGAAGTTGATGGATCAACAAGTGGCAGGGAAACACAAAACTACGTTAGTAAATGTTTAATGCTTAATTCTTATTTAAATCTTTCCAAATAAACTACCAAGTGCACTAAATAGATATTGTATACAATGTTATGATTATGGAACTTGATGGACCAACTAATCTCAATGGGACTAGCAAGCTTTTGGTGTTTATCTCCTAGAATTAGACTTTTGGATGTTTAGAGAAATTTATATAACAAATAATCTCAATGAAGCTCACAAGTTTTTTGGTGTTTCATTTATTAAAGTTAAATTTTGAAATATTTAAAAAAAATTTAACTTATAATGTTTAAAAAATATTTCAGCGACATTGTAATCTATACTTCTACCTAAAAATAAACTACCAATTTTGCACTAATTTACATTCTTACAATTTCAACACATTCCATTTATTAATAAAAATGATGTTTCACTGTATCACTGTGTTTGTGTTTTGCTCGTAAATATGTATTTCATTTCTTTCTCTAACTAAATCTGAATTACAAAATCTCAGTGAGAGAGTCAAATTTTCTATCCATATGGTCTCCGAAAAATTCGGATGATTTCCTTTTCACATTGACTGCAGCCAAATATTCCATTACATCATCTCGAGTATCCGTAAAGGCAATCAGTGGCGAACAAAAAAGGGACCCTCTCCACCCGAAATTTTAGCATTGACGCGAAGGGTTTATTAGAGCGAAAACATATGTTATAAGGTTTATTGGAGCGAAAACATATGTTATAAGGTTTACTGGATTTGTACAACATATTTTATCATTATCTATTACATATTTATGTTATAAGATAAATATATTACATTATTATGTAATTAATTTATAGTTATTAAAAATTAATGTATAATAATTCGATTTTAAAAGTAAAAATTACATTCTATAAAAATAAATTTATAAAATTAAATCAATATTATTTTGTCAAAATGGTAAGAACATTTTACATATGTGAAGTGATTTAAAATCCTATGAATTTTGATTATATTATTTTTTAATTTGAAAAATAATAATAATAAATAAATACAAAAAAATATTATATTAAATAATTTCAAATTTATATTATCAAAATTTTAGTTTGTCATTTAATATTAAAAAAATCAAATATTATTAACAAAACATGGTCATTTACTTATGATCTATCTTAAACCTTAATTATAACACCAATGATTTTAACAATAAAAAAAATGAAATTATAATGATTACTTCTCAATCAAAACAACATTTAATACTTAACATTTTAAAAGAATTTTTATATGATTTTTCTTATAAAAGGTTCAAACTTTAAAGTGTGAATTTGTCAGTCTCTCATGTACTAATTTGATATAGATAATGTTATTCCAAATAAACCTCCAATAATC
This sequence comes from Pinus albicaulis, assembly GCA_034641835.2. Lineage (NCBI taxonomy): Eukaryota > Viridiplantae > Streptophyta > Pinopsida > Pinales > Pinaceae > Pinus > Pinus albicaulis. The sequence continues at coordinate 242,741 of JAXQQM020085887.1, read as the reverse complement.
TCTTGATTCCAAACCCAATCATCAATATTCTTGTTGATGGCACATCCTTCTCAATGGCTCTTCTCCCAATGTGACTTCTAAAGGAACTACCAAAAAGTAAATACATTAGTTTTCATGAAGGCTTTTTCAAATTGAAGATATTGAAACACAAATTATCCCAAGGTTCTTAGTGTAAGAATAACATCTAGACTCTTATTGTGATCCATAAGGTATAACGCTTCGGTGTCTTGTAATATATTATATCATCCTTTCCTTTGTTTACTTTTGTAGCTTTCACTTATCTTCATCCGCATCTCCAAAAAGACACATGTCCACATTGAAAACACATAAAATCACTTTGAGAAATACTCTAGTCAATTTCTACCTCTCCATGGTCCTACATGCCCCTCCATTAGTTAACTCCACTGCATTCCTTGTGTTATATTCATGTGTTAGTAATGGTGAATATGTCATAGTGCCAGTGCTATTGTTGCAACTATCTAGAATCACCACCACTATATGGATAATGAAGGGCCTTTAAATAGCACATTACTCACATCATCGCTTGGTTCATGCCTAATGTTCACCCTCACATATTCATGAACATGAGAACTTAGAAAGGATGGAGGTTATAAGAGAGCTACTGGGACACATAGATGCTAGCTTGAATGTATTTTTCATGATCTTTGATGATGAATCAAATGCATTGTTTGTGATCTCTAACATTAAGAGTTGTCAATGGTAAGATTTCTATGTAGAGATAATGGGGGTGTAGGAAGAAATAATGAAGCAAATATATGGGTACGGAATGAGATGTTAGTTTTTGATCCAGATTGGATCATTATAATTTTTTCCATCCATTTTGATGCCTTTAGAGTGGAAAAAGTGGAGGAATCGTCTCACATGGCCATTTTCATCAACGGTACCCAGTTTGGGAATTTGGTGTTTGAAACCTTCCAGGAACATTTTGAGGCATCAAACAACGTTTTTTGTGGGTAAAACTTTGTCAATTTAGTGTTGCCCCATTTTTCCTATGCAACACATAGAGACCTTTCCAACAATGCAAGAATCGTGACAATCTCAATCCCTATGCAAAAGTTATGCCACTCAAAAGTTGACATTGATATTTTCACCACCATAATTCGAGAGGATGCCACATCAACCCCATTATTCATGGAAAATGGGCTAGCCACATGATTATGATGAAGAAGAATCTAGAAGCTTCCATATTGTAACTCTAGTTAAGAGTTGAGGTAGTCAAACCTAGCCACTAGTAAGCTATCAATTTGCGTTATAACCGGGCCACTAGGAGGAAAAGGAGTTCCATTCTTTCTAGTGCATTTGTTCCATAGATGAGAAAAACTAGTTGAGAGGGATAGGAAATAGAGCACACAAATAGGATTTATACATTGTAGTATCCCATGGGCCACAATACATACTTATTTGTACTCACAACCATTTTCTATTCAAAGAAAGAAAGCAGAGCGACTGTTGAAGTTGCAACAAGAAATAGTGAAGGAGGCATCCTGAAACATCATCCTTGATCCTAGTTGGAAAATAATCACCTAAACTAGGTGGGGCCCACACAGGCTATTTTTAGGTGTATGTCTATTTTTAGACATGGTGAGCATATTCTATATGTAGCAGGAGGCTATTTTTCGATGGTTGGTCAAATGTGAAAAATAGATGAGATTCTATTTTTAGAAGATTGGGCGAAGTCTATTTATAGATCGTTGATCTAAAAATAGATGCATGTCAATTATTATTACCCTTAATAATAATCAGACTCTAAACAACAACTTATTCTCTTGGAGCACTTAATTTCAATATACAGATTTGTCAAATTAGTGGGCTGAAGGAATTACGCAATTCCTAAGGGTTTACTGGAGTTATGTGCGATTTTTTTTATGCTTCACATGTGTGTGCAATTAATTTTCCGCAAAATATTAACAGTGGAATGATTTTATATTTTGCAAGAAGTTAAATATTGTGAGATCAGGGGAATTTGGATGTATGCATGCTTAGTGTATACTAATTTCTACAGCGACCTCACCTTCCAGCAAGGTTTTCTCCTGAAAGGGTTTCCCAAGTCATATCTCGTGTCAATCATGGTTTGTGAGTTTTTATTTCACTATTCTCTATTTTCTACACAATGTTAATTTGCATTCATATGAAATTAATAGTAATATACATATTCATAGATCTAAACAAAATAAAACCCTAATAGTGTAGATTTTCAATTTTTAAAGATAGTTTTATCAGATCTGTTGTGATGAACTATCAAGTGGAATATCCACGACAATTTATAGATATTGGTATCATAGCAAAATGCTTTGGGTATATTGTGGAGATTTGAAAGGGATATAGATCAGCTAGGCCAAAATTCATAAAACTCTAATCATGATCGACGAATTTGTGAATGACCCTCGTGATCCTACAAAGGAGAGTTTTTCATGGTTGGAAGCATAAGTTGCATATATAAGCTATAATAAGAATCTCTTCATGTCAGTCTTTAGTAATAAGCTCAGAATATTTGTAGAAGATGATCCATATTGGATCATTATATTTTCTTTCATCCATCTCGATGCATTTAGAATGCAAAAATTGGAGGAATCAACCCACATGAACATTCTTACCGATAGGACCCAGTTTGGAAAATTGGGGTTTGAAACCTTCTAGGAGCATTTTGAGGCATCAAATGACATTTTTTTGCGGTAAAAAAATTATGCTTTAACAACACACCTTTTTCTCATATTCTACATAGATATATTTCCAACAACGCAAGAATCACATCAATCAGAGTCTGTACACAAAAGTTAGGCTACTTAGAAGTTGACATTTCCATTTTCACTACCATAATTCGAGAGGATGCACGTCAACCCCCATTATTCATGGAAAAGGGGCTAGCCACGTGATTATGATGAAGAAGACACTTGTAACTCTGGTTAAGAGTCGAGGTAGTCAAACCTAACCATTAGTAGGCTATCGGGCTATCATTATTACCATGCCACTAGGAGGAAAAGGGGTTCCACTCTTTTGAGTACATTTGTTCCATAGATGAGAAAAAATAGTCGAGAGGGGTAGGAGATAGAGCATACATAGATTATTTTTGCATTTTAGTATCCCATATTGGGCCATATTCCATACTTCTTTGTACTTGCATCCATTCTCTATTCAGAGAAAGGGAGTAGAGCGGCCTCACCTTCCAACTGGGTTTTCTATCGAAAAGGTTTCCTAGGTCATATCTTATGTCAAATCAAGGTTTGTGAGTTTTTATTTCATTTTTCTCTATTTTCTGCATAATTTTAATTTTCATCCACACGCAATTAACAATAATTTATAGATCCATAAATCTAAAGAGAAATAAAACCCTCATAGTGTAGATTTTAGATTTTTAAATATAGTTTTTATCATATTTGTTGTGACAAACTGTCTAGTGGAATATCCATGGTAGTTTACATATCATATTGGTATCATAGAAAGATTCTTTGTGTATATTGTGGATATTTACAAGGGATCTAGATTGGCTAGGCCATAAATAATTAAAACCTAATCATGGCTAAAAAAATTGTGAGTGACCCTCATGATCTTGCAGAGGAGAGATTTTCGCTGCTGGAAGCACACATTGCAGATATAAGTCATAATATGAATTTACTCATGTCGAACTTGAGAAATAACTTGGGATATTTAGAGAATATGGGGGTTCTAATGCAACGGATAGATCAGAGGGAGGATTGGGAGATTGGGAAGAAACAAAGAACTGGCCAAATAAAGGACTCAAAAAAGATCAACCTAGTTTAGGTGTCATAAATCATTTACAATCCCTATTCAAAATGGAATCAAAGGTCTATATCAATTAGTACCAAGGTGAGATCGACACTCTGGAGCTAAATCATTGGTTGTAGCAATTAGAAGTTTATTTCAATGTACATCATGTTGAGCAAGAACAAAAGATTTCATTTGCCTGGATAAAATGGGATGGCCATGCCCTCACTTGGTGGGAAATCCACATGAAGACCTTGAGATTGGAGAAAGAACCTCTACTGACTAAGTATGAGGACTTTAAAACCCTCATAAAGTCACAATTTTAACCTATTTGGTATGTAAAGGACCAGTGGATCCGATAGCACTACTTTAGACCAAAGCAAGGGCAGAGCATACATGAGTACACCATAGGGTTCATAAAATATGGCCATAATGTCTGGTATCTTGCCAAAGAACCCATATGTACTCCTCAATTATTTGGGGGGTCTATACAACCATCAATGAAATAAAGTGATGTTGTTCAAGCCTATATTGGTGGACAAGGCTTGTGTATAGGCACAATACATGGAGAACATAGTCTTGTAAAAAGGAAAATCAAGTGGATCCAAGTAGAAGTAGCAACAAGACATTTCTGAGGGGAAGAAGAAGTGGAAATGGGAAAAAGATAAAAATATGGTAGCCACAACAAACCAATGCAAACATCTTAGCAAATAATGCAACAATTGCGGCCATACAGAGGAGAAGTGTTGGAAGTTGCATCCAAAGCTTAACCCGAAGAAAAAAAAGAAAGCCAATAAGAAGAAGAACCTTATGGTCACCCATTTGAGCAACGAAGTTGAAATCACCTTGGACATGGATGAGAATATTGTTTGTACGTTAGTGGAAAAGGAGGTGAAATTGAGTAGCCTTCAACAAAAGGAAGAGAAAGATGATCAAAATCTCCATGTAAAGATATAGGTCAAGAAGACAAAGATTAATGCTCGATGTGACTCAAGATTGCAGGAGGATATCATTGTAGTAGATCTATTCAACAAATCGAGATTGGAATTTCATGATCATCCAAGCCCATATCCGTTGGGATGGATAAATAAAGATGAAAATTTAAAGGTAACAAAATCGTGCAAAATTGGATTTTCTATTAGTGCTAATTTTATTGATGAAGTAGAAATAGATGTGGTTCCCCTTGATGTATGTGGAGTGTTTTTTGGAAGTCCCTACATGTATACGAAGGATGAAATATTCATGTGGAAATCCAACCAATATTGGCTTATCAAGGATGGGAAATCATTTACCCTAACCATGCATAAATTCAAGTCAAAAATTTCGCTAGTAAGTGCCAACCAAGCCAATAAATCAACTAATTCCAGCAAGAAGTATGTTTCACTGATTTTTAGAGAAACCCAATATGTAGAAGAGTTAGTAAGAGGTAAGGCATCCCTGGAGGGGTGTAATAAGAAATAGAAACAACAATTGGAATTTTTTCTATAAGCATACATGGATGTGTTTCAAGATCCTAAAGGGTTACCACCTAAGATGGAAGTGGAGCATGAGATCCATTTATTTCCAGAATTTCCATTGTCAAATATTGGGTTGTACTGGTAGTTTGTTATAGAAGAAAGTGAGGTGAAGAAACAATTTCAAAAACTACTAGAACATGGTGTCATTCGACCAACTACATCACCATGTGGGTCACTCATCATCATTGTGCCAAAGAAGGATGGGACTTGGTGGATGTGTATTGATTATAGGGCATTGAAAAAAATCACACTCAAGAACAGATACCCCCTACCCCAAATAGATGATTTGTTAGCTCAGTTTCAACAAGCGAAGTAATTAACCAAGATATAATTAAATTCTGTATATCACCAAGTTCGAGTCAAATAAGAAGATACCTGCAAAACTAGGCAAGGTTTGTATGAGTGGTTAGTCATGTCATTTTGCCTATACAATGCACAAACTACATTTATGAGCTTAATTAATGATATATTGTGCTAATTTATAGATTTGTTTGTTGTTGTCTATTTTTATGATATAATAGTATGCAATGCTACCTAGGAGGAGCACATCTCACATTTGACGCAAGTGTTGGAGACATTAAAGAAGCACCAACTACTAACAAATATCAAGAAGTGTGAATTTGCACAATAGTGTTTGGTGTATCTAGGTATGTGATAGGTGGAGGAGAGATGAAGATATATGTTTCCAAGATGGATACCATCATGAAATTCTTGGTGCATATTAATATTTATGAGGTTAGGAGTTTCCTTGGGGAAACATAGTACTGAAGGAAGTTAATAACCTCATTTTTCAATGGTAACAACACCACTCCATGCCATAACAACAAGTGGTGAGAGTTTCCAGTGCGGAAACGGTCAGCGAAGGTGATGAGTTCCAATATTTCAACAAGAATGCTGCAACTCCCAGGGTTACCAACTTTAACTTATTAATTTGAAGTTTGTACAAACTTAAGAGATGTCAGTGCTATATGCACAACAAGAAAGATTCTACTTAACCTATTTTGAAGCAATGAACTGAATTGAAATGTATAAAGACCACTTTTCAAAATAAAAAATGGAAAACTACTTAGCTTAACTTCGCAAGAAAATACATGATTGAAGCATAACTTGTTCTACGACATGAAATAAATACTAATCTATTTGCATGAAAGGAAATGCTAGAAAAGAGATCCTAATATATCTTGCAGAAGGTAAATAGAAGGAAAGCAACCTTAAGATAGTTGCATGAAATTAAATTCCATGAAAGTAACTATGATCTATCTTGTAAGAAACAAATCCATGTTATTACAAACTAGGTAAATTCTATTATATTTTCAAAAACATTTAAATGCTCAAAAGTGATCAAGGAAAACTAATTTCATTCTACTTAACACATTACCAAAACAATATACCCTAATTGCAGGTTTGAAACTACAACGATGAAAGGAAGGAATCTAGAGGGTGTCTGGTATTCTCAAGTTCATTTTCAAGTCTTAGAGGATGTTGTGGAGTGATGAGAAGCAAAAAGTAAGCTTTGGAGGAAATTATGCGTGTGTTATGAAGAATTTTGTGTACTTCTACAAGATTGCTACATGATGCCATGTTTTGCTACAGGAAAGCATCTGAGAGTAATCTTATGGTTCTATGAGCGGTAGGAAGGTGGAAAAATATGGTGGGAAGCTATACAAGGGTGCAACAGACCTTACCTGGCCCATATATACTTTGTAGACTAACTTGTGCAAATAAAAAACAAAAATAACAGACTCTTGTAGCTCGGTGAGATAATTTCTAACACATAGACAATTTGCAGAAATGAATATAAATGGAAGGAGGAGTGTTGTAGGGGGTGATTCTTATGCATATAAAATTGTGTTATTCTACCCTATGAAGCATTATATCCCATCTGCACACAAAATACATGCTCAACTAATGAAAAAAAAGTGGTCAAATGATTACCAAAACACTAACTTCATAAAATAGAATATCAGTGAAAGGATGAGTTGAATTTAGGACATAATCTACTTATTGTATAAAAATAAAACTATTTTTGGTGCTTCTCCACGCATGGTACATAACCAAACTTCCAAGGAGAGTTCACTTATCAACCTGCAGAGACAATGTTTTTCTTATAAACCAGATTTACAGAAAAACCACAACTAGACTAAGTGCATGAAAAACGTTGCATAGAGAAATGTATAGAGGAAGGGGCTTGAGCACTTGGGTTGGTCTCTAACCCAAGGAGACTTAGATCCCTTGAAGCAAACTCAGATTGGAAACAAAATTATGCTTTTCATTAACCTCAAAACTGATCAAACATGTAACATGAAAATGGAAATAACAAGCATAAGTCTCCTTCTCTAATAGTCATTATCTTTCCTCTGGAATTTGAATCCCTACTGAGTTGTTAGGATTTCTTATTTATACAAAATTGAGTGAGGGGAAGCCTCCTTTAAGGGAGGGTTGCTTACCTCCAAAAATCCTACAAAAGTGGATCATATGGTATCTTGGTGAACTCTCAGCCATTGAGGGGTAGTACTTTCTCATGAGCCAACCAAGTTGTTGATGAGTTGAAGCAAGGAAAAAGCCTCCTAAATATTCTCCTACTGGTATCCAACGTGTTATGCATAATAAATCCTCTTTGTCCTACATAGTTAATGCATTAGGATACATGATATAACAAATATTTCCTAACCTTCCTAAGAAAAAAATATAGCTTGAAAAAGGTATTATCAAATGCAAAAGGAGAGGTTAAAATGTTCCAAAGGATGGTCATATGGGCATTGCATTGTACCTATTTGGGAGGCCCATCATACCCCCCTATTGCAATTATTTCTCATCCTTTGAAAAACTTAGTCACCTAGATGTAACTCATTCATGGCCCTAGTGGCCTCGTTGACATCCCAATCTATCTCAGAAGGAATTCCTTCTTCAGGATGTAAAATTGCATTCTTTTCAATCTCAACCCATTCTCTTTGTTATTTTACCTAGTCCCTATTCTCTTACAAGCCCAATAGTAAAGGGGGATTGAACTTGAGTCCAATATAATTCATTCCCAATCTATGGACTATCCTTTTGTACAAGGATTTTTTATCCAAAGTGTTCATCAACCTCTCAGGTGAGTGATATTCATTCATCCTCAATAAGTGTGGAAAGGTATGCCACCTTCTCTGACATACTCTCATTTCCTAATAATATGAAGGTATCTTCAAAAAGTAAGATTGCATGTTCTTGTTTCAATGTATAGGATCTTTCCAATCTAGGATCTCCAGCGATGAGACTATGATTATTGGTGATGAAACGAGGGCCTTTAACTCTGCACTGATGCATAAGGGTTCATCTACCTCTCTAGCCATGACTCTTTTGATCTCTTCAGCTTTGGCCTCTTCACATTTGATACAAGAGGCTAATACCATCAATTACACATCTCCCATCTGTGAGTTGGGGTCCCAAATGTTCATGTCAGTCAATATTAAATTTTGCATGTAAAACTCAAACATTTTAGATCTATCTTCAACATTGCTCTTATGATAGAACTCGATGAATTTTATGTAGTCTTGGAAAGGGAGAGAGCCATGTTGGGATAATGTCTCAATCTGGAATTGGCACCATTGGTATTTGAGGAATAATGAGTAGGTTTTTGATGGATGCCTATAGTGTATGGCTTCCATGGACAAGATATCCATGGTGGAAAGTTGTTCCTCCTCCTCTTGTATCTCGGCCTTTAGCATTGTGTTTTCATTCTACTAGTGGTCCCTTACATTAGCTTCTATGAATCTAAGGTTAGCCATTTCTTCCCCTATAGTTTTCATTTTCTCCTCCATGATACCCACATCTTCAACTCCTTTTGATTTTCAATTTTCATCCACCTATGGGCCCTTCCCCTCTCCTTTTCTAGTTTAATGAGAAGTTGGACTAAAACATGGGTAGGGAGTATTTTTTCTGCATCGATACAGACATAAAATGTTCCAAGTTGTGGTTTGGGATATGGCTCCTACAATTTGGTATTTTTCTCCTGTAACCCTACAGTCTCTTCTTGTAGTTGTTTTGTACGTTCCTGTAACTCTTTTGTTTCTTACTGTAACACTTGTGTTCCTTCCTGTAGCATTGAAAATCCTTCCATTATCTTTTTTGTGCCTTCATGTAGCTCTCTTATGCCTTCTTGTAACTCTATTGTACATTCTTGTATCTTTACATGCCTCTCTTGTAGCTCTGCAAATATTTCCTGTAACTTGATGATATTTCTAGGAATATTGGTCCCCTTGGTACTTAGCCCTTTTGTGGGATCTGTGGTTGTTTATTGGATTTTTGTCTATAAAATTTTGAATCAATACACTTTACATCAAGGAATGATTTAACAATATATTTAAAAAAATACATAAATATATTTATAAAATATGTGTTATAAGATAAATATATTATATTATTATGTAATTAATTTATAGTTATTAAAAATTAATGTATAATAATTAGATTTTAAAGTAAAAATTACATTTTATAAAATTACATTCTATAAAAATAAATTTATAAAATTAAATCAATATTATTTTGTCAAAATGGTAAGAAAATTTTACATATATGAAGTGATTTAAAATCATATGAATTTTGATTATATTATTTTTTAATTTGAAAAATAATAATAATAAATAAATACAAAAAAATATTATATTAAATAATTTAAAATTTATATTACCAAAAATTTAGTTTGTCATTTAATATTAAAAAAATAAAATATTATTAACAATACAAGGTCATTTACTTATGATCTATCTTAAACCTTAATTATAACACCAATGATTTTAGCAATAAAAAAATTGAAATTATAATGATTATTTCTCAATCAAAACAACATTTAATACTTATCATTTTAAAAGAATTTTTACATGATTTTTCTTATAAAAGGTTCAAACTTTAAAGTGTGAATTTGTCAGTCTCTCATGTACTAATTTGAAATAGATAATGTTATTCCAAATAAACCTTCAATAATCTCTTGATTCCAAACCCAATTATCAATATTCTTGTTGATGGCACATCCTTCTCAACGGCTCTTCTCCCAATGTGACTTCTAAAAGAACACCAAAAAGTAAATACATTAGTTTTCATGAAGGATTTTTCAAATTGAAGATATTGAAACACAATTATCCCAAGGTTCTTAGTGTAAGAATAACATCTAGACTCTTATTGTGATCCATAAGGTATATGGCTTCGGTGTCTTGTAATATATTATATCATCCTTTCCTTTGTTTACTTTTCTAGCTTTCACTTATCTTCATCCACATCTCCAAAAAGACACATGTCCACATTGAAAGCACATAAAATCACTTTGAGAAATACTTTAGTCAATTTCTACCTCTCCATGGTCCTACATGCTCCTCCATTAGTTAACTCCACTGCATTCCATGTGTCATATTCATGTGTTAGTAATGTTGAATATGGCATAGTGCCAATGCTATTGTTGCAACTATCTAGAACCACCACCACTACATGGATAATGAAGGGCATTTAAATAACACATTACTCACATCATCACTTGGTTCAGGCCTAATGTTCACCCTCACATATTCATGAACATGAGAGCTTGGAAAGGATGGAGGTTATAAGAAAGCTATTGGGACACATAGATGCTAGCTTGAATATATTTTTCATGATCTTTGATGATGAATCAAACACATTTTTTGTGATATCTAACATTAAGAGTTGTCAATGGTAAGATTTATATGTAGAGATAATGGGGGTGTAGGAAGAAAGAATGAAGCAAATATATGGTTAGGGAATGAGATGTTAGTTTTTTTATCCAGGTTGGATCATTATAATTTTTTCCATCCATCTTGATGCCTTTAGAGTGGAAAAAGTGGAGGAATCATCTCACATGGCCATTTTCATCAACGGGACCCAATTTGGGAATTTGGGGTTTGAAACCTTCCAAGAACATTTTGAGGCATCAAACAACGTTTTTTGTGGGTAAAATTTTGCCAATTTAGTGTTGCCCCTTTTTTCGTATGCTACACATAGAGACCTTTCCAACAATGCAAGAATTGTGACAATCTCAATCCCTATGCAAAAGTTATGCCACTCAAAAGTTGACATTGATAATTTCACCACCATAATTCGAGAGGATGCCACATCAACCCCATTATTCATGGAAAATGGGCTAGCCACATGATTATGATGGAGAAGACTCTAGAAGCTTCCATATTGTAACTTTAGTTAAGAGTTGAGGTATTCAAACCTAGCCACTAGTAAGCTATCAGGTTGTGTTATAACCGGGCCACTAGGAGGAAAAGGAGTTCCATTCTTTCTAGTGCATTTGTTCCATATATGAGAAAAAATAGTTGAGAGGGATAGGAAATAGAGTGCACAAATAGGATTTATACATTGTAGTATCCCATGGGCCACAATACATACTTATTTGTACTCACAACCATTTTATATTCAAAGAAAGAAAGCAGAGCGACCTCATCTTCCAACTAGTTTTTCTCTTGAAAGGGTTTCCTAGGTCATATCTTGTGGCAATCGTGGTTTGTGAGTTTTTATTTTACTATTCTCTATTTTCTACACAATGTTAATTTTCATCCATATGAAATTAATAGTAATATACATATCCATAAATCTGAACAAAATAAAACCCTAATAGTGTAGATTTTCAATTTTTAAAAATAGTTTTATCAGATCGATTGTGATGAACTATCAAGTGGAATATCCACGACAATTTACATATATGGGTATCATAGCAGAATTATTTGGGTATAATGTGGAGATTTGCAAGGGATCTAGATCAACTAGGCCAAAATTCATAAAACTCTAGTCACGATCGACAAATTTGTGAATGACCCTTGTGATCCTACAAAGGAGAGTTTTTCATGGCTGGGAAGTACAAGTTGCAGATATAAGCCGTAATAAGAATATCTTCATGTCAGCATTTAGTAATAAGATCAGAATATTTGCAGAAGATGATCCATATTGGATCATTATATTTTCTTTCATCCATATCAATGCATTTAGAATGCAAAAATTAGAGGAATCAACCCACATGAGTATTTTTACTGGTAGGACCTAGTTTGGAAAATTGGGGTATGAAACCTTCTAGGAGCATTTTGAGGCATCAAATGACATTTTTTTGTGGTAAAAAAATTATGCTTTAACAACACACTTTTTTCTCATATTCTACATAGATATATTTCCAATGACGCAAGAATCACATCAATCGGAGTCTGTACACAAAATTTAGGCTACTTAGAAGTTGACATTTCCATTTCACTACCATAATTCGAGAGGATGCATGTCAGCCCCCATTATTCATGGAAAAGGGGCTAGCCATGTGATTATGATGAATACTACTCTAGAAGTGTCCATATTGTAACTCTAGTTAAGAGTCGAGGTAGTCAAACCTAACCATTAGTAGGCTATCAGGCTATCATTATTTCCATGCCACTAGGAGGAAAAGGGGTTCCACTCTTTTGAGTACATTTGTTCCATAGATGAGAAAAAATAGTCGAAAGGGGTAGGAGATAGAGCACGCATATATTATTTGTGCATTTTAGTATCCCATGGGCCATATGCCATACTTCTTTGTACTTGCATCCATTCTCTATTCGGAGAAAGAGAGTAGAGCGACCTCACCTTCCAACTGGGTTTTCTATCGAAAGGGGTTCCTAAGTCATATCTTATGTCAAATCAAGGTTTGTGAGTTTTGACTTCATTGTTCTCTATTTTCTGCATAATTTTAATTTTCATCCACACGCAATTAACAATAGTTTATAGATCCATAAATCTAAAGAGAAATAAAACTCTCATAGTGTAGATTTTTAAATATATTTTATCATATTTGTTGTGACAAACTGTCTAGTGGAATATCCATGGTAGTTTACATATCATATTGGTATCATAGAAGGATTATTTGGGTATATTGTGGATAATTATATGGGATCTAGATTGTCTATGCCACTAATCATTAAAACCTAATCATGGCTAACAAATTTGTGAATGACCCTCATGATATTGCAGAGGAGAGATTTTCGTCGCTGGAAGCACACATTGCAAATATAAGTCGTAATATGAATTTACTCATGTCGAACTTAAGAAATAAGCTTGGGATATTTAGAGAATATGGGGGTTCTAATGCAACGGACAGATCAAAGGGAGGATTGGGAGATTGGGAAGAAACAAAGAACTAGCCAAATAAAGGACTCAAAAAAGATCAACCTAGATTAGGTGTCATAAATCATTTACGGACCTTATTCAAAATGGAATCAAAGGTCTATATCAAGTCGTACCAAGGTGAGATCGACACTCTAGAGCTAAATAATTGGTTGTAGCGATTAGAAGTTTATTTCAATGTCCATTATGTTGAACAAAAACAAAAGATTTCATTTTCCTGGATAAAATGGGATGGCCATGCCCTCACTTGGTGGGAAATCCACACGAAGACCTTGAGATTGGAGAGAGAACCTCTAATGAATAATTATGAGGACTTTAAAACCCTCATAAAGTCACAATTTTAACCTATTTGGTATGTAAAGGACCAATGGATCCGATAGCACTGCTTCAGACCAAAGCAAGGGCAGAGCATACATGAGTACACCATAGAGTTCAGAAAATATGGCCATAATGTTTCGTATCTTCCCAAAGAACCCATATGTACTCCTCAATTATTTTTGGGGTCTATACAACCATCAATGAAAGCAAGTGATGTTGTTCAAGCCTATATTGGTGGACAAGGCTTGTGTATAGGCACAATACGTGGAGAACATAGTCTTATAAAAAGGAAAATCAAGTGGATCCAAGTAGAAGGAGCAACAAGAAATTTCTGAGGGGAAGAAGAAGTGGAAACGTGGAAGGGATAAAAATATGGCAGCCACAACAAACCAATGAAAACATCTTAGCAAGCAATGCAACAACTACAGCCATATAGAGGATAAGTGTTAGAAGTTTCATCCAAAGCTTAACCCGAATGACAAAAATAAATCCAATAAGAAGAAGAACCTTATGGACACCCATTTGAGCAACCAAGTTGTAATCACCTTGGATATGGATGAGAATATTATTTGTACGTTAGTGGAAAAGGAGGTGAAACTGAGTAGCCTTCAACAAAAGGAAGAGAAAGATGATCAAACTCTCCATGTAAAGATATAGGTCAAGAAGACAAAGACTAATGCTCTATGTGACTCAAGATTGCAGGAGAATATCATTGTAGTAGATCTATTCAACAAATTGGGATTGGAATTTCATGATCATCCAAGCCCATATCCGTTGGGATGAATAAATAAAGATGAAAATTTAAAGGTAACAAAATCGTGCAAAATTGGATTTTCTATTAGTACTAATTTTATTGATGAAGTAGAACTAGATGTGGTTCCCCTTGATGTATGTGGAGTGTTTTTTGGAAGTCCCTACATGTATACGAAGGATGCAATATTCATGTGGAAATCCAACCAATATTGGTTCATCAAGGATGGGAAATCATTTACCATAACCATGCATAAATTCAAGTCAAAAATTTCGCTGGTAAGTGCCAACCAAGCCAATAAATCAACTAATTCCAGCAAGAAGTATGTTTCACTGATTTTTAGAGAAACCCAATATGTAGATGAGTTAGTAAGAGGTAAGGCATCCCTGGAGGGGTTTACTAATAAATAGAAACAACAATTGGAAGTGTTTCTATAAGCATACATGGATGTGTTTCAGGATCCTAAAGGGTTACCACCTAAGAGGGAAGTGGAGCATGAGATCCATTTATTTCCAGACTTCCCATTGCCAAATATTGGGTTGTACCAGTAGTTTGTTATAGAAGAAAGTGAGGTGAAGAAACAATTGCAAAAAATACTAGAACATGGTGTCATTCAACCAACTACATCACATTGTGGGTCACTCATCATCATTGTGCCAAACAAGGATGGGACTTGGTGGATGTGTATTGATTATAAGGCATTGAAAAGAATCACACTCAAGAACAGATACCCCCTACCTTTAATAGATGATTTGTTAGCTCAGTTTCAACAAGCGAAGTAATTAACCAAGCTATAATTAAAGTCTGTATATCACCAAGTTCGAGTCAAATTAAAAGATACCTGCAAAAGCACTTGCAAAACTAGGAAAGGTTTGCATGAGTGGTTAGTCATGTCATTTGGCCTATACAATGCACCAACTACATTTATGACCTTAATTAATGATATATTGTGTTCATTTATAGATTCGTTTGTCGTTGTCTATTTTTATGATATAATAGTATGCAATGCTACCTAGGAGGAGCACATCTCACATTTGAAACAAGTGTTGGAGACATTAAAGAAGCACCAGCTACTAAAAAATATCAAGAAGTGTGAATTTGCACAATAGTGTTTGGTGTATCTGGGTATGTGATAAGTGGAGGAGAGATGAAGATATATATTTCCAAGATGAATGCCATCATGAAATTCTCGATGCTTATTAATATTTATGAGGTTAGGAGTTTCCTTGGGGAAACATAGTACTTCAAGAAGGTAATAACCTCATTTTTCAGTGGTAACAACACCACGCCATGCCATAAAAATAAGTGGTGAGATTTTCTAGTGCAGCAAGGGTCAGCGAAGGTGATGAGTCCCAATATTACAACAAGAATGTTGCAACTCCCAGGGTTACCAACTTTAATTTATTAATCTAGAGTTTGTACAAACTTAGGAGGTGTCAGTGCTATATGCACAACAAGAAAGATTCTACTTAACCTATTTTGAAGCAATGAATTGAATTGAAATGTATAAAGACCACTTTTCAAAATAAAAAAAAGGAAAACTACTTAGCTTAACTTTGCAAGAAAATACATGATTTAAGCATAAATTTTTCTACGGCATGAAACAAATACTAATCTATTTACATGAAAGGAAATTCTAGAAAAGAGATCCTAATCTATCTTGCAGAAGGTAAATATAAGGAAAGTAACCTTAAGCTAGTTGCATGAAATTAAATTCCATGAAATTAACTTTGATCTATCTTGTAGGAAACAAATCCATGTTATTACAAACTAGGTAAATTCTATTGTATTTTCAAAAACATTTAAATGCTCAAAAGTGATCAAGGAAAAATAATTTCATTCTACTTAACACATTACCAAAACAATAAACCCTAATTTCAAGTTTGAAACTACAACGATGAAAGGAAGGAATCTAGAGGGTATCTGGTCTTATCAAGTTTGTTTTCAAATCTTAGAGGATGTTGTGGAGTGATGAGAAGCAAAACTAAGCTTTGGAGGAAATTATGTGTGTGCTATGAATAATTGTGTGTACTTCTACAATATTGCTACATGATGCCATGTTTTGCTATAGGAAAGAATCCAAGAGTAATCTTATGGTTCTATGAGAGCTAGGAAGGTGGAAAAATATGGTGGGAAGCTATAGAAGGGTGCAATAGACCTTACCTAGCCCATATATACTTTGTAGACTAACTTGTGTAGAAAAAAACAAAAATAACACTCCCTGACACCCCAATCTATCTCAGAAGGAATGCCTTCTTCAGGATGTAAACTTGCATTATTTTCAATCTCAACCCATTCTCTTTGTTCTTCTACCTAGTCCCTATTCTCTTACAAGCCCAATATTAAAGGGGGACTAAACTTGAGTCCAATATAATTAATTCCCAATCTATGGAATATCCTTTTGTACAAGGATGTTTTATCCAAAGTGTTCGTCAACCTCTCATGTGAGTGATATTCATTCATCCTCAAGCAATGTGGAAAGGTATGCCACCTTCTCTGACATACTATCATTTCCTAATAATATGAAGGTATCTTCAAAAAGTAATATTGCATGTTCTTGTTTCTCTATATAGGATGGTTCCAATCTAGGATCTCCAGCTATGAGACTATGATTACTGGTGATGAAACGAGAGCCTTTTAACTCTGCACTGATGCACAAGGGTTTGTCTACCTCTCTAGCCATGAATCTTTTGATCTCTTTAGATTTTTCCTCTTCACATTTGATCCAAGAGGCTAATACCATCAATTACACATCTCCCATCTGTGAGTTTGAGTCCCAAATGTTCATGTTAGTCAATATTAAATTGTGCATGTAAAACTCAAGCATTTTAGATCTATCTTCAACATTTCTCTTATGATAGAACTCGATAAATTTCATGTAGACTTGGAAAGGGAGAGATCCATGTTGGGATAATGTCTCAATTTGGAATTGGCACCATTGGTATTTGAGGAATAATGAGTAGTTTTTTTATGGATGCCTATAGTGTATGGCTTCCATGGACAAGATACCCATGGCGGAAAGTTGTTCCTCCTCCTCTTGTAGTTGGGCCTTTAGCCTTGTGTTTTCATTCTACTAGTCGTCCCTTACATTAGCTTATATGAATCTAAGGTTAGCCATTTCTTCCCCTATATTTTTCATTTTCTCCTCCATGTTACCCACATCTTCAACTCCTTTTGATTTTCAATTTTCATCCACCTATGGGTCCTTCCCCTATCCTTTTCTAGTTCAATGAGAAGTTGGACTGCAACATGGGTAGGGAGTATTTTTTTTGCATTGATCCAGACATAAAATGTTCCAAGGTATGGTTTTGGATATGACTCCTGAAATTCGGTATTTTTCTCCTATAACTCCACAGTCTCTTCTTGTATTTGTTTTGTATGTTCCTGTAACTCTTTTGTTTCTTACTGTAACACTTTTGTTCCTTCCTGTAGCATTGAAAATCCTTCCATTAGCTTTTTTGTGCCTTCATGTAGCTCTCTTATGCCTTCCTCTAACTCTATTATACATTCTTGTATCTTTACATGCCCCTCTTGTAGCTCTACAAATATTTCCTGTAACTTGATGATATTTCTAGGAATATTGGTGTTACAAAGCATTTTGTCACCGCCCTGCAATCCCTCATCCCGCACATTGGAGGACTATTCCCGTGTCCTGTGAGCAGTGGAATGTCCTGAAAACACCTTCATAACATCCTCCTTCCTAAGGATAAACATTCTCCTGAAGAACATTTCCTCTAGAAAACCCTAAAAATAGATGTTTTAACCTTGGCGCGACTAGTCAGCTCATCCCTCGCGCCAATGGGGGAAATCCTAGAGGGCGTGCCAGTTGGCGCTCTGTCCCTGTGTTTCACTCGCGCCAAGCCTATTAAGGAATGTTTTTAAAAATAAATGGCAGAATTTTGATTCTAACAAACTCCAGAATGAATCATCAAAATAAGTTGAGTGGTTTGGCTCTGGATCTCCATGTGTAGGAAGTGGTTTTCCACCTTTCATGGAACCTTCCTAAGAGATAGGACCTATCCCATGATTATAGGGATCCCAATTTCCCTTCCTCCATCTATAAAAGCTTGCCCTCTCCATTAGCAAGCTCGCTGAACTTGTAGGAGGAAAACTATAGCTGGGCAACTATTGAGAGTAGAGCCGAGGAGAACCCCGTAAGAGAGAGCTTTGTCCAAATTCTCGACAGGCTTCATTGAGACGCGCTCTGCCGCAAGCCCCGCCGAAGGAAGATCATAGCATCAGAGCATTTGGTTGTAATCTCCCTTTTTGTCATCTTTAATATAAGTGACTCTGATTTTGGTTCCATTCGGGTGTTTACTCTTTTATGAAATGCAATGAATTATATCCTCTCTGACTGATATATAGTTACATGCTTTAAGTATTAAGTTCTATGTCGTAGTTTCGCTACATGTGTATAGGTGTCCGGACGGAGCGAACAAAAGGACTGTGATATGTCAGGCTAGAGACGAAGAGCACCGCTTCTTCCTCGACAACAACAACGTGGGATTTGAGGTAGGCTACTTATCGCGATCTTTGTCTTTCTTGTAACTAGGAACCAACATCATTGTGTGATTTGATTGTTGCTAGGCCCACTCTAGGGCTAGTAGGATCGCATCTGTCCGCAGAGGGGATTTACCGCCTCAAAAATTGTTCCCCTTAGTACTTAGCCCTTTTGTGGGATCTGTGGTTGTTTTCCCTTTATTTTTATGGAGGTTATTTCCTTTTATTTCTTATTGTATCTTTCCAATTCTTCCCCCTAATGGTTGGTTGAATCTTCAATAGTGATGTGGGTTTGAGAAGGTGGTCGAGACTTGCCTTGCCTTACCCTATTTCTTTTTCTTCTCTTGAAGTACATAGAGGCTTGCCTTGGCCTCCCTACATTTCATTTAGTTGGGGTACTTAAATTTTCCAAGGTGTAAACAACTTCCTCATTTGTGTTTCCCTCCCCTCCATTCTCCTTCTCTTTTGTGGCTGAGATGATGTTCTAGTGGACTCTTAGGTCCTTTGTTCTTCCATTTGTATCAAAATAGGCTTGGCCAGGTATTTTTTAGGCATTGTTGTTATTGTTTCTATCTTAGTTTGTGCCTCTGCCTCTTCTTATTCCTCCTCCACTTCTTTTTCTGGTTTTCCTTTTCATTCTTTCTTCATCTTCCTCTTCCCTAGATCCTCCTTTTGTTTTTGCTCCTCCAAGTTCCAATTGAGATTGTGATTGAGTTTCTAGGAAGGGTTCTTTGTCCATGTCCACAAAGTCAGCCCAAGTCACATAGTTTTGAAGACCTTCCATATCATCCATGACTATTAATTTTATCAATCCATGGTGTGCCATGTAGTGATGCTTCCCTCTTCTTACTTTCTAGCTCAATTCCTAGATCGTCTGGAAGAGAAAGTGAGGAATGTTAAATCTTTCTTGGATAGGAAAATTCATTTGAAATCTGAGTTGACAGAGCATCATGCACTAGTATACATAAGCAATAATAAGTATTCCTTCACAATATATGTACTTTAATACATGGCATGCTACCTCGTCCCAATGATAGGTTAAACTTTCTCTCTTGACTCCATTCTTGACCTCAATGGGTTATTCTTCTAGAAGGAAGAAGTTCTTATTTGTTGTGATGGCCTCTGTCCTTTCTTCTTTGCTCCAACTCATCCTTAGGGGAAGTGTGGTGACTCTATTGATGAGTTACTCATTCAAGTGAATAATGAGACCCCTTACTATGGTGACGGCATCATACTCTCCTTGTGGCTGGAGGTTCAAAGAAAATTTCTTGAGTGACCTCATCATCGAAACCCCTAAATATTTCAAAGAACATTAACCACTAATTATTGGAAGAAAGGGCCCCTGACGTCAGGGTGCCGATGAATTTTAAAGTCACCTATGGTATCCATACAGTTGAATCCACTCCCCATAGTCTCAATACATTTTTTTCCAAAGTAGGACAAACAATTTCCCTCTCTCTACTATAGGGTTCTAGAAATTTATGTGCAATTGGGGTTATTGAGGTAGAAATAAAGTGGAAAGTTTGTTTATAATTCCTTGGAGAGGGAATAATTCACAACCATTGCAGCTCAAAACAATTTCATTCCCTCCTCTTATCATGCTCTTAATTAAAAAACCCTTACACTTCAATTTCCTTCCTTCCCAAAATTATAGTGGGAACAACTATGGGGTTTTGTAGGCTTATTTACATCAAAAGCTTGAAAAGGAAAGTTTGTTCTTACCCCTTCTATGATGCTCCTCTTCGAATCCTATGGTTTGAATGACAATAATGCTCGTAATTGATCCTCTTGTAGCTCCCTAGATTGTTCTCGTAACACCTTGGAACCATCCTATGGCAGTAGTCTACAATTTATATAGCTTTCCTGTAGCAATACGTGAAAGTGATGGTTTGGGTGTAACATCCTTCACTGGTAGTGGTGGGCCTCCATTGGCTTTAAAATGCAAATTTTTATGCCAAATGAGGCTTGGGGGCCCGACTATGTGGTTGGTGGTCTAATGGATGGGCTCAACACATTGAGTGAATTTACCCCCACCTACCACCTTCACATACCAAACCATGTGATGAGTAGGCACATTGTTCCACTCCTTGGAGTCATCACCTTCTCTCATTCCTTTTCCTTTGTACATTTGATTGATGTGGGAGATGATTGTAGTTAACTACCAATGGTTCCTAAGATCGTTAAACCAACTTTAGCCCATAGAGCCTCTTATTTTATGCAATGATAATACTTTTTAAACTAATATGTGCTCATAAGAAAGGGTTAGGACTTTGCATACCTAAGCCTTACCTGGTTATTCTCTTTCTAGTGGTGTTTTAGCTAGTGATATGACTAATTGATGCTTGTATGAGGCTACTGGAGTGTTGATGTTGATGTGGATGTTTGGAACTCCTTCTGGTGATACTGAGGTGGCTAGTAATGCAATTTGCTTCAAGTTTGATCCTGTAGGTTTTATGCAAGTTGTTACAGGACTATTTATCTTCTTGTAGAAGCCACATAGACCCCTCAGGATCATAATTTTATTTGAGTGGTGCTTCCAAAAATTTTGATAATTCATGGGGAGACTATGTCTGATGGTGGATAGAGAGCCACCCTGTGATGGAAATGGGTGGAGAAAAGGCTAAGGATCAAGTTTTCGATGGATGGTGAGTGGAATAAAGGTGGAAAAAGTAAAATTTTATGGAGTGGATGGATGGTTGGACTATCATAGGCTCCCTCCCTTGTACTCAAATGAAAAAAAATTGATCTACTCCCTTCTTATACTTATCACTTCCTATAGCAATATAGGGAATTTCTTGTAGCATTTCAGGATACTAATGAAATCAAGTGAGAGGGAATAGGTAATGATATGGAAGGATTGGGAAATGTTAAGAAATGGATGGGATGGCCACAAAGAGTTGACTGAAAGTGTTTGAAGGTGAATTTTGATGTTGACTTTATTTGAATGTGTTTTTCTTCTTTGATTGTAGTTGGAACCCTGTTTCACCTGCAATGGTGTTAGAATATATAAGGTAAAGATTCCCTTTCACTTTTTTATTTCTCTTATTTTTTTCTTATTTCTATCTTCTTCTTCTTTTTAATGAGACCTAAAGGCTTCCCTAAATGAGGATTTCAACCTACTAGGCCTGCCCCCGGTGCCTCAAAAGAGGTTTTCACTTGGGTATATTTTTATTTTCTTTTATATTTTTTGTTTTTTCAGGTTATTTTGTTGCCTCATGGAGGTTTTTAGCCCAAGATCTTGCCCCAAGTGCCTAATGTAGGTTTTCACCTAGGGATTTTTCTTCTTTTTTCTTTTTTTTCTCTTTTATTTTATTTTTATTTTTTCTTTCTTCTCTTTTCATCAGGGGTTGAATGGATTGGGAGCTTTGAGGCTCTCAATCACATTCAATTCTCTTCTTATTGAACTGGTAAATTAAGCCTTTGACAGGGACTTCTTGTAAAATTTTGAACTATAGCCATTGAACAGAAGTGGTATATTTTCCTAATCAATTGACCAGATATGAGAAAATCCATTGTCATGAAATTTCTCCACTAGGTAAGGACCAAACCATCTGGTCATAAGTTCCCCCTTAATTCCTTGAATCTGGAGTCATATAAGAGGGCCCAATCACCCTCTTGGAAGGTTCTTTTCTTGATGTGTTTGTCATGCCAAACCTTTATCTGCAATTGAACCACTTCAGTATGAATAAGAGTCTATAACCTAAGTTCATCGAGGGAATTCAAATGTTTAAACCTTTCTTCTTGAGCTCTTGTGATGTTTAGATCAAGTAATTGTGTTGCTATTGTCAAGGTGTTATATTCAAATTCAATGGAAAATAGTGCTCTCTTACCATAAACCAGCTCAAAGGGGGTGAATCGAATGGTGTTATTCCATGTAGTATTGTAGGCTCAAGTGGCCTCCACAATCCTCGTTGCCCAATCCTTCTTATTGTGCCTAACAACCTTGGTCAAGATGCCTTCAAATTCTCTATTCGTCACTTCCACTTGCCCATTTACTTGAGGGTTATATGGGGTGGAATTCCTATGCTCGATGTAATGATTCTTCATTATCTGATCTATCAAATTAGTAGTGAATTGAGTTCCTTGATCAATGACTAGTTCTCTTGGGAAACCAACTTTGTAGAAAATGTTCTCCCTTAAGAATTATGCCACCTTTCGTTTTGTTTTTCTTTGGCTGCCTTCACTTTAACCCACTTTGTTAGATAATATGTGCATATAATAATATACCTCTTTTGTCCATATGGAGGGTCAATAGGCCCAATGAAATCCATTCCCCACATCTCAAATTTTTCAAGAGTCACTTGAGTTTGAAGTGACATCTTATCCCTTTATGTGGGCTTCCCTATCCCTTGGAACTTGTCACACCAAGCAATGCACCTTATGGAATCTTGATGTAGCGTAGGCCAATAGTAACTTGCATGAAGGATCTTGAAGGTTGTCTTATGGGCAACAAAATGGAACCCACAAGGTTCATCATGACATGCTGAGAGGATATCCAAGACTTCATCTTCCCTCACATATCTCCTCAAAATAGTATTTGGCCCTAATCTGAAAAGGTTTCCCCCAATCCAAGTGTAAGAGGCACTTTTTCTGAAATTTTTTCTCTTTTCCTCGGAAGAGATATTAGGAAGAAATTGTCCAACAACCAAGAAGTTTGATATGTCAGCAAAACAAGTGAAAATAATGATATTGCGAAGATGTTTTGATCTCAGAGTTGATCATCTATCATCTCTTCATTATCTGCAGACATGGTTAGTCTAGATAAAAAATCTGCAACCACATTTTATTTCCATGCCTTGTTAACAATGGTTAGATCAAATTGTTGTAACAACAATAACCATCTAATAATCCTAGCATTAACATCAAGTTTGTTCATAAATACTTAATGGATGCATGATCAGTGTGCACAAAAAATTGGTGCCCTGGTAATGTCTAAACTTATTCAAGGAATGTACTATAGACAAGAGCTCTTTTTAGTGACTATATAGTTGAGTTCAACCTTGGACAAATCCTTACTAATGAAATAGATAACATAAGGCAACATACCTTCTAACTATCCCAAGGTTGTTGCTACTGCTTTGTCTAGTGCATTTGTGTGAATATGGAAAGGAAAGGCCCAATGTGGGCCCCTAAGAAATAGTGCAGTTTTCAACTTCTATTTGAGCTCTTCAAATTGTTCTTGACATTGGTATGTCCAACAAAAATATGAATCTTTTGTTATCAAACCAAACAAAGGTGAAGAAATTTTACTGAAATCTTTGATAAATATCCTATAATATCCAAATAGTCCTATGAAGCTTCTAACATCCTTTTGTTTATGTGGAACATGAACCATTATGATAATGGAAATATTATTAAGGTCAACCTGAATCACTTCCTTAGAGAGGAAGTGGCCAAGAAAAAATTCCTAGATTCATCAGAAATTCAATTTTTTCTAGACTTAAAGAGAGATTCATTTGAACGCATATTTTCAAAACTTTACACAAATTAGAGAGGGCTTCCTAGAATGCATCTCCATAAGGAGTGAAGTCATCCATATAAATTTTAATCGATTCATGTACAATATCGACAAAAGTACTCAATATTGCCCTTCGAAAGGTGGCAGGGGCATTACTCAAGCTGAATGGAAGGACGGTATACGCAAAGGTCCCGCATGGGAATGTGAAGGTAGTTTTATCCTAGTCCTCGGGGCTGATTTGGATCTGATTATAATTGTTGAAACCATCTAGAAATGAAAATAACTTTTGTCCTGCAAGACTATCCAAAACTTGGTCAATAAAAGGTAAGGGAAAATAATATTTCTTGATAGCCTTAATAAGCTCCCTGTAATCAATGCAAACCCTCCATTTTCCATTATTCTTGGGTACAATAACTAAGGGTGATACCCATTCATTGTCTGAAATAGGTTAAATGAATGATCCATCTAAATATTTATGTAATTATGGTTGGAGGATATTAAGGATGGAAAGGTTGGTTGGAGGATACCAAGGTTGGAAAGGTGCACTCTGGTTTGGATTGAAAGAAGGATAGTGCACACATTGCATGCCTTTTTGATATGGTAGAGGACCTTGTGGCCTCCTTTTTTTGACAAGAAAATATGTTCCAAGCCACCTTCTGTTCCTTGATATGCCTTCATACCTGTAAGAGATGGGAATTTATCAATTGAATGGTTATCTTCACAAACAAAGTAGATTTCTATTACATTTAGTGGGCACTCATTTCTAACATGCCTCTTGGTGCATCTAGGGAAAAATATAGCTAGTTCCCTTTCCAGATCCTCTTGCTTCTTCTTAATATGCACGACGTCCATTTGTAAGTCAAAAGTATGCAACATTTCACTCTTAAAATCCTCTAGCATGTTCCATGTTTCATGTTTGATGGTTGAGGTAGAGGGTGAAGAATTTACTAGACCTTGAATAGATATACATCTTTTCCTTGTAGCCCTAGAGTGATTATTGAATACCATCTTGATGTACTTATAATTCAGTTGGTAAATATCTCCACCAAAAAATATGTTAAGGGTTTCCATTTGCTCATCTCTGATTCCTTTGATTAATACAATATTTCCTAACTCTGGGTCAAGGGTGCAGTTGGATCTCCTATAGCGGAGTTGAAATATTTCTTCATGGTCCTCTAGGGACTCGTCTATCCCCTAAGTCATTCTAAATATTTCCTCCTTGGTCTCCTTGGATCTATAATAATCTTTGTATTTCTAATTGAAGGCTTGTTGCATTTGAGCCCAAGTGGTGATGTTGACTCCTTCTAGACTCATGAACCAGTGCAAGGCTACATCCTTGAGAGTGGAATGAAATAAATTTAATTTTTTCTCATCATAAGTGTAATCACAGGTTCTAAAAACCACAACAAACTGAAACATTAATGTGTCAGGGTCCTCAAAAACTAGGCCATACAAATGTGGGAGCACAGTGGGGTTTATGCTCTTGATTCTATCCTCCCCATTTGTTTCTCTGATAAGAAAGATCTTAAGCTGCCTGTTTCCAACCATCTCTTGGGTAGGTGATGTAGGTTCTTCTTCCCCTACGGGTTCTTCAAATATTTATTGTTGCTCACCTAAGGGGTTCTCCAAATACTCTGTGGTCAGAGTACGAGGTCCACAATTACAAAAGAAGATTGATGGTTAGAGTAGGAGGTCCACAATCACAAAATAAGAGTGATGGTGATCATGCATTTTCCTCTCTCTTTCCTTGTTCCATCTCCACCTTGACTTGGCTTGACTTTGTATTGCTCATGGATTTTCCTCTCTCCTCCCGTTTCACATGGAAAAAGCCCAAAATTCTAAAGTGGAAAAAATATACCACTGGATTTCTACATGTAATCCAGGCATAGGCATTCATATGTTTGTGTCCATGATGTTTGTCTCATTGAATCTCATCATCATGCAGTGGGAAGTTGTAATGGAGGTTCTGCTAAGTTCCATTCATATATGTTGTTTCACCCAAGTTGAACTTCGGCATCTTGATTCAACCTTCTGGTTGATTTTATGTAATATCATCATCCTCCTTCTCTCCATAAAATCGGGATTGTTCTGTGTAACTTCCAATACTAAAAAATATGGGGATTCAAGTGATTCAAGTGATTCAAGTTGTTTTGTGCAGGAAATTGAAACCTAGGCAAAGAAGCAGAACCCTTTGGAGGGGACTGGTATGGAAAGTAGAGAAGCTCTTGGAAACAACGAATGGATTAATTCCATTTCCATGAGCCTTAATGTTACAAAACTTGAGCAGAAACAACCATTTTCCAAGCGCACCTGCAGCTGCATTAACGGTATGACACAGGGAAAATGCCAAGACGATTCTGACATGGAAAATTCAATGGCCCTGCATCAGGATTTTGTGGAATCTGAACTAATGGTGACAGTGGATGGGAGCAGTGATGAATTGAGGTAGAGATGTGATGATTTTATTGCTCAATTCCATAACCAAATACATTTTCAAATAGTGGAATAAAGGGATAGGTGTATCTTGTTAGCATTTCTGTAATTCGATTCTAGATTTGGGTTTTCTCGTCCACACACAAAATCAACAGTTGAAATTGTAATTTGGACCTCCGAATCTACAATCCAAAGGATGAAATCTTGTAATTAAAATAATGGGCTACTTTTAGTTTTGAACTTTGAGTTGGCAATCATGGAATCTTGAAATTATAATTATAAAATTTTTGAACTTTTGTGTTTTTTTTTAATCAAGGATAGAAACCATAGTCAAAGTCAATGGACAACCAAGTAGCTAACAAAAAATGGCAAAAGTTTTGAACTTTTGTGCTTTTTTTTAATCAAGGATAGGAACCATAGTCAAAGTCAATGGACAACCAAGTAGCTGACAAAAAATGGAAATTGATTGGAGTAGTTGAGAACAATCATAGTCAGGCATGAGCATAGTTGACTAACTAATTGTTAACTAGTGGTCGAAGGAAAACTAACTCTATTAGAACTATGTAAGGAATCATGACATTCCTTAGATCTTTGCCAATACGGTTCAACCATATATAACTAATTCATGAGTTATGAATTAGGATTTTCTATACCCAAAAAATAGAGCATGATGTAAGGCTAATGAATAATAATGATGGACCCATGATTAGTAGAGACTAGGTGAGGTATAATCACGTTGGCCTTATGTATGGACCAAGGTCCATTTTCATTTTAATTTGGCTAAATATTTGATCAATAATGTAATAAAAATGAAGCTCAAAGGTTTGTTAGTTTTCCTAGTTAATGTTTTCCAAAGTAAAATTTATATGCATGGTGTGAATCTTTATGGTTGGCCATTATTTATTTTGTTCCTTAATTTCTCTCATGTGAATTTAAAGGTTTATGTTAATTGAGCTTCAAGAGTGGTTTACATGTCTGGTCAACTATGTAAATAGATATAAAGAATATTCAAGATTGGTAAATATTGTTAAATATCACTCACTACTTTCATAATATGGTACCATAACTATAAATTTGGAGCCTCACATTTAACATTTGGTATCAAAGCACATTTTGGATGCAAGGAGATATCTCTACCTTGAAAGGTTGTGGCTATTGGACTTGGATATTTTCAACAAAGAAATTATTTATTGAATATGATATAAGCCTATCCCGATGGGGTTCTTAAGATAGAACTTCAATTAAATAAGGTTGGATAACGGTCCAAGAATTGAGATTAAGAATTTTGAAGGCCAAAAATTTCGAACTTTAGAAGCTTACAATGGAATATTTCCTCATGGATCATTGTACAAATAGAAACACTTTTGATTGGCATGTCAATAGAGGATTCAATTGAATAAGTTGGAAAGACGAGTGAGGAGTATGATTTGATCTTTTCTTGCATATTTGTGTTTTTCAATGTCTTGGGGGAAGACACAACCAAGAAAATGTGGTATAGGTTTGGAAATGTGTACTAGATAAAAATTTTGGTTAACAAGTTGTTTCTTCATAAGAAAATTTGTGTTTTGAGTATGAGAGAGGATGATTCAGTTATATTTCTCCTTAATGCATTCAATATTATGATCAGTCATCTATTGAATGTGGGTATATTTGTAACATAGGAGGAGAAATGTACCATTCTATTGTGTTCTTTTCCAAACTCATGGGATTGTCTAGTTATTATTATTAGGAATAATATAACCACACTGACACTTGATTATGTAGTGGCATCTCTATTTCCATGGTAGATGCGGTGAAAAAGGAAAATAGTTTATAGTCAATTTGTTATATTCATGGGAGTTAGGTATACTTATAGAACTGAAGATGCTCCAAACGAGGAGAAATAAAAAAAAGTCATTGTTCGATTTAAAGAACATGGAAAATGATTTAAATGAATCGAATGAAGAAGTAGAATTGTATGGTTTGATCTTGAGGAGGTTTGGTTGAGTAAGGAAACAAACTAAAAGGTACAATCCACAAAATTTTTGGTATGCTTTTGTGTTATCTACCATTGATGATGAACCTCACTTAGTTAGGGAGGCATTCAACTCAATAGGGCAAAATTTGGTCAAAAGTAATCTCAAAGAAATGGAATCTTTGTGCAATAATGAGACATGGGGAATGGTCTAGTTACCTAATTAATCCCATTTTTTGCGAGTGGGTATTCAAGAAAAATATAAATGTGGTAGGTCAAATTGAGAAGTACAAGAATCAACTACCGACAAAATTTAATTCCTAAATCGAGGGAGATGACTTTAGTGAAATATTATCCCTTGTTGCAAAATTAATATTAGTACTAATGTCTCTAGCCACACTAAAACTAGAGAAATTAATGTAAATAAATCGGTTTTGCATGGTGACTTAGAGGAAGAAATTTACATGAAACATCTTGAAGGTTTTGTAGTAAGGGGAAAGGTGTATAGAAATCAAAGTACTTGAAGGTTAAGGTTGATTCCTCTTACTTGATAATTACTTGTGAGTATTTATTGGCTTTCATTACCAAATTATGTATTTTTCATCAAGAAATTACCTAAACATAAAATGCATGAAGATCACAAGAACACAAAGAGTACAAGATATAGGCTCCAAGCCAAGGCAAAACTCCATAAGGGAAAAAGGCTAGTCAACTCATCTCTTCTTATAGAATCAGATCAAAGTGAGAAATCCAAGGCCTAAAGACTAAGACCAAGACCTCCACAAGCACCAATTCAACCCTCCTTCAAGACCTTCCTCAAACATGTCAAATTCCACAAAGTCAACACCAGTCAAACTTCACCAAACTGGTCAAATTAGAATTTCGAACCGTTAACTCATATATGCATTTCAGACCTACAACTCATAGAATAACCCTATAATTCTCACACATGTGGGAAGAAACAATCAAAATTTTATATTTTCCTTTCTTCCTCGGCCTTCACACTTATTTTCATCCTCTCTTGCTCATGGATCAAAATTGAGTGAGTAAATGTGCAAATGAGGATGAAGTCTCTTCCTTTTATAGCCATCCATGTGGTTGAATTGGGCCTCTTCTTGTCCCACTTCTCCTGGAAGCAGAAACTTGGTCCTGGGGGTCAAAATGAATCTTTTAAACTCAAAAATGGTATTTTTATTTTGATACAAAATAGTCCAAATGGGACTTTGACACATGATAAATTTTCTTCTTGACTCAATAAACCCTAGAATCATGAAGACCATGCTTGACTATAATAATAATAATAATAAATTTTATTTTTCTTCTTTTTTCTTTTTAAGATAAATATACATTGATACAAGTACAAAAATAATTATGAATACCAAACCTAGTTACATTTTCCATAACTCCCTCTTAACTAGGGAGGTACTGGTAATTCCACAACAAGGTACAAGGATACTCAAATAGAAATATTCTCATAAGAAGAGTCAAATTAATAATCTGTATTTAAGCATCAACATCATAACTAGCATTTTCAGTCTCAAAAATAGTATGGCCTTGAATGACAAGCTCTAACTCTCCACTAGATTAGAGAAAAATATTGGGAGGCATACATATGGACACCATCACCACAAACTCTAAAGGAACATACCCCATACAGATGTTCACTAGCTATGTCCTTCCAAGACTATTACTATCTTGGATTCCCAATCCTAAAATAATATCCATCATCTTTGAATAATCTTATCTTTGATGCCCTTCCTCATCCTGAAAGAGTACCAGTCCATAAGACTACTTCTATCTTGGATTCTCAATCCTAAATAAGTATCGGTCTCATATTCTTATCCAATCCCCCATCACCCCAACTAGTGCCTTCACTAGACTTATGATTGTTAGTCCTAGTCGAGTGCATGACACATGGAGAATACATTGTCCCTCATCGCTCCCTCTCAACCAGGGAGGAGATATATAAAAGTCAAATCTTGTTTCTCAAGCACTCAAGCTTATTACTCTAAAGAGACTTCACCAATATGTCAGATACTTGTTCATCAATGGAGATGTAGTGTAGGTTCACGACCCCATCTTGAACTAGACTTAGAATATAGTGATACCTATTATTAATACACTTTGTCCTAGCATAAAAAATTGGGTCCTTTATCAACCTTATATAAATCTGGTTGTCACATTGTATAATGGTAGGGTCCAACATGTTGGAAATATTGTCACTAATGGCAAAGGAGAAGAAAGGAGCAGCACCAGAAATTATCATCAAGGACAAGGGAGCAGATCAGGATCAGATGGAATTGTTGCAGAGAAATAAGAAAGACCAGAGACATGGTTGGACCATGAGGAAGAAAGTGAAGTGGCATAGGCTACAAGAAAAGAAATCATTTGTAATTATTTGGTTATATATATATATATATGCATAAAAAATAGATTTTGAATCAGGTGTATATGCATTGATTGATGGAAGTATGATTTGTATTTTAATCAAAGGATTGAAATTATATTTATATATGCAAGAGACAAAAAAATGAAGAATGAATAGAGTATTTGAATTCTACGTTATGAATAATGAAATCTTCTGTATAAAATAGCATATTTTTAGGGATTGACAAGCAACCATCGATCTCAGAATGTATCGATGGTGACCCATTAAAAGAATGTGCCCTTTAATGAAACAACGTGTAGAAAAGCCAATTGAACAGTGAAATTATGAAAATAAATCGACATTCAAATTTACATCAAATACGTATTTTGTAAGGGATTGAAGAATAGAGAAACAATGAAATAGAAGAGGAACAATACATGAGGTTTTAGAAAACCAGAAAAGGGTTTTTTCACTACTTTTAGTTAGTGAGTGGTTTAAATTGAAGCGAACGCGATAGCATTCAGGAAGCGACACGTGGAAAATCAAAACCACCTATTTCGCATAGGTTAGGAAAGGTTAAATGGCATGCTTCTTATTATGCGATATCCATTGGATATACGCATAGATCGTAGTTGGAGTGCGATAGCCGTTGGATAAAGGAAGGCACGTAAATCATCGGTAATGGTATGTTTGGTTGTAAGCTGTGGGGCCCGAATGTATTATGTTTGCAGAATGGGTTTTAACCAAAGTTGAATTCTTAAATACAAATTATCATGACGAGTATTATTTATATGGTTTGACACGTGAATTATGGAAAGGTAAGTGTGGGCTCGATTATGTTATATATTAACATTTATGTTAACCCTTTGGGTTTTCTTCTACCAAAGTCGAATTCATAAGAGTAAATGTCATGAATGGATATGATATTATGTTGGCACTTTGGTACATTTAACCAAAGTCAGTTTCATAAATACAAATTCCAAGTAAGTCAAACAAAAAGTGAAATCGTGGGCCAATAGCGCAGAGGAATGGTTTTTGCGTAGGTTGAAATCTGTAAGCGATAATGGCTGAAGACCATGTGATATACCTCCAGAAGAAACACGTGGCATATAAAAACCGCCTATTTCGCATAGGCTTGAAACTTTTAATGGTCACGCATCTTGAAATGCAATTATCATTAGATCGATGGATGGGCAGTGATCGACGTTAAAGGTGTAAAGGTGCATTGTGGGCCCAAATTTATTAAGGAGCATCGATATATGTGAAGGGAAAGTTAAGTCACGATGAAGCGATAACCGTTGGATCACGGAGTAAAGATCTACGGTGGTAGTTAAATGTGCAAAGCTATAAGCAGGAAGGCATAAAGGTGAGTATTATGTTGTGGGCCCGAATATTAATATTATGTTGACATTTTGGGTTTTTAACCAAAGTCAAATTGTAGATTCGATATTCATAAAGTGGAGTTTTATTATGGTTTATACCATAGGTTATGTAAGCGAAATAGCTTCTGCATATGAAGTTACTACTGTTTGGGGTCTTTAATATTGAGATGTGCATTGTATATATGCAAAGTGTGGGTGAACGCAGCACAAAAGACACAGGCAATGGAGAAACAAGGCAGTTATGCAACAGAGTTGGAATAAAACAACAAAAATAGAAAGGACACAAGAACAGCAAGCAGAAGAGGCCAAACACACAACAAGGTGAGAAACTGATGGATTGAGTAAATAATTGTGTATAACTAAAAATGTATTATTAATTTTATATTTTTTGTGATGTAAAGGAAAGTCTCCATAGGCATAGGGAAAAAATCCAATGAGTGTTGAAATGATTATTTCAATATTTTTGGTTGATGTAATAACTTGAATTGAAGTGCGAAGAATCGAATGGGTGGAAGGCATAGAGTCAGGCCTGTTCACTTCAAATTCCCTGTAGAATGCAAAAAGTCATGTAGTTATCTATATAAAACATGTAATATCAATGTGCATATAGGGGAGAGAGAGAACAACATGTGGAAAGAGAGTGAAGGAATAAGAAAGAAAAATAGCAGATAGAGAAGTTGTGTAGATCCAGAGATGATATAAGGCAGATATGAAGGTTGGAGGACAACAGTGAAGAAGGAATAGAACAGAGCTGATATCCAGGTATATCAGCATGTGTTTTCAGTGTAGAATGAGGAAGTTGGTTCTTCCATATCAAGTTGTAGCTTGGTAGATGTCCAGTTGTAGCTGGCTGAGGTAGGAGCCTCCTGTGGGTTGTAGCCTGTAGAAAATAGATGGGAGTTGGAGCTTCCTTGCAAGTTGTAGCTTGCAGAATTGAGGTAGTAGCCTCTTGTAGGTTGGAGCCTACAAAACATCAGTGATGAGAGGGATTTGGAGCTTGCCTTTGCATCACAACAATAATAAGATATGGTTTTCTCCCTTATGGGTTTCCACTTATATATGTTGTCCATGTGCATGATTATTATGTGTTGATGTTCTGTATTTAATCTACTTAATACTTGTTGCACACATTTTAAGATTGTTGTTTCATTATATATTAAGTTGATCATGAAATGAAGATGTAAATAAGTGTAAAAGAAAGTTTAAAAGACCATGAATGTGTTAAACTGATTCACCCCCCCTCTCAGTTTAACTAAGGGTTCAAAATTTGGTATCAGAGCCAAGTTCCTTCTGTATCATCTTAACAACTAGAAGGAGATCCTTGGTCCCCAAGATGGCTAGTCTAGAAGGATGCTCAACAAATAAAGCCCCTTTTTTTACTGGCACAAACTATGCCTTCTGGAAAATAAGAATGAGGACGCACATAATGTCTCTAGGAATAGAAGTCTGGGCTGCTGTGGAATTAGGATATGCCCCAAAGGATTCTGACACAGAGAAAGAAGCCAAACAAGATTTTATAGCTAATGCAAAAGCCATGAATGCACTCTTAAGTGGTCTGTGTGAGGCATAATTTATCAAAGTAATGCACAACAAGACTGCCAAAGAAATATGGGATACATTAGAAAGTATCCATGAGGGAGATAAAAATGTGAATATGGCCAAGCTGCAAACCTATAGAGCTTAGTTTGAAAATGTAAAAATGAATGAAGATGAAGATGTAGCCAGTTTCTTCTTAAAGGTTGTGGAAATTGTGAATAACATGAAAGCTCTAGGAGAACCCATTAAAGAATGTGTAATTGTGCAAAAGATATTGAGATCTTTACCATCCAGGTTTAACCCTAAGGTTTCAGCCATAGAAGAAACAACAAATTGGGAAACTTTGACCATGAACCAATTACTTGGAAACTTGATGGCTTATGAGATGAGACTTCCACAACGGAAGTCAAATGTGAGGGAGGCAGCCTTTAAGGCAGAGAAGGGCAAAGAAGAAAAGGAAGATACATGCTCCTGCTCTGATGAAGAAGAGGCCAAATTTGTCAGAAGATTGGATAGAGGCTCAGGCAAGTATAAAGGTAAAATTCCATTTAAATGCCTTAACTGTGGAAGAGTTGGGAACTATGCATATAAGTGTCCTCATAAGAAAGCAGAATAAGACACAAGAGAGAGAGAAAACAAAAAAAAATAACTGGAAGAAAGGGAAGAGATTCAATAGAAAGTCATTTTATGATCAACAATATAGAAGTGCATCTGAAAACTCAAATGAATCCTCAAATGAAGAAGGAACCTCTGAATTTTTGTTGATGGCCAAGGAAGATTTTGAAGGATTCTTTCTAGAAGATGAGGAAGAAGGTGAGGTAGATCTTGAGGGGGAGCTAAGAAGTGCCCTAGAGGAAATAGACAGACTTAAACTCAAGTGTAGAAAACAGAAAGACATTCTCCTCAAATATGTAAAAGAAGAACCAAATTCAGAAGACCTCATTCAGTTGAAAGTAGAGCTTGAAGAAGCTAAGAAGGTGGAAGACACTCTACTAAAGTAAATTAAGGATAAAATTTAGAAGTAAGAGAAATTGGAAGAAGTAGTATGCCTGAGAAAGAAATTAGAAAACGCCCAAAGGGAATTATCAATGAACACTCCACGAATGACAAGCTCTGAAAAATTGGATAAAATACTAAATGCTCAAAGATCTCCTCTCATAAAGGCTGGGATAGGTTACGAAGGAGAAACCAACAAATCTAAGGTAGAAGATAACTAGAATATTATTTTTGTAAAAGTTGTAAAGGATAATGTAGCAGCTCAAAAGATTCCTACAGAAGTAGAAGCCAGCAAGAACATGAACTACAATGAAGTAAATATAAACAAGCAGGAAACTCAAATGACAAAGAATGAAATAAAGAAACAGTCAGCTGAAAAAGGCTCTTACACTCTTGAATATGAAATGAATAAATTCGGAAGCTGTCAAAGGAGATTCTTTCCTCCTATGAGAAATGTCACTTGTTTTTCCTACCAAAAACTGGGACATATTGCAGCATACTGGATCCATATTTATGCAGGAACACAACAGAATATAGAAATAACCATACACATAGAAATACAATAGAAATAAGGCTTCCTTCCATTAATATCAAATCACAAAAATATGCTTACAAACATGATGGAAATAAAATAACTAGGGTGCTGGTAGCAAATATTTAAGAAGATATGTGGCAACTACAGACCTCTGAACTATGTTATAATGATGCTCAAGGGCCTATTTATTATGGAGAAACAATGGAGAACTCTAAACTTCCAAAAACCTAACCCTAGGAGATGAAGCACCAAAACTATGGGCCACGTTTGGGTAAATTGGTGTTTCAACTTCCCAGGGACGTAACTTCAGCATACTATCTCCATTTGGGGCTTAAAAACGGCTCCAGAAGTTTAGGACCTGAAAAACTACTAAAAATAGTAATTTGTGAAAAAAACTGAAAGAGACAATGGTGGGGACCCAAGTGGAATAGGCCGGTGGCCACAAATATCCACCTAGATCATTCCTCCCCCCTTAGGAAGAAATGGTCCCCATTGTGTTGAGTTCCTCCATGAGATGAGGAAACTTATGTTGAAATTGGTCCCTGGTGAACCACTTGCCTTGGTGCAATAGTTGGCCAGCTTTGACAACCCAATACAGTTGGATCTTCTGTCGGCGAGTGTTCTTGATTTGCATGTCCATGATACAGTCTGTGGTGGCCTATTCCATGCAGTCTGGGTTTAACTCTTTTGGTGTGAGTTCTTCTGCAATGCTAGATGTGTCCAATAGAGGTGGGAAGTAGGGACGAAGGCAGTCTACATTGAATATTGGGTGCAGACCAAGGAATGATGGAATATTGAGCTCGAAGGCATTGTTCCCTACAGCCTTGGTGATGGTGTATGGCCCATATCGGAGCGGGAAAATCTTGTGGTGGGGTCCAATGAGGTGCTCCTTCTGCAAATGTAGCCACACTTTTTCGCCCACCTGGAAGTTGTGTGGCACTCGATGTTGATCATGTAGTTTCTTGTACTTAGCATTTTCTCTATCCAATATGTCATGAACCTATTGGTGGATGTGCTGAATGCGCTCAATGAAGTTGTTTTCTTTGTCAGCTTCAGACTGGACATGAGCTGAATCGACTCGAGTAGCTGCAAATGGCATGGATATGTCAATGGGACATAGTGGCTGGAATCCCAAGCCCACCTGAAAAGGGTTGTGGCTGGTTGAGATTTGGAGAGCCCGACTATAACTGTGTTGTACATAGGGCAGGCTCTCATCCCATGTGCATGGATGCTTTGAATTGTACATCCGCAGAATGTGTACAATCATCCTGTTGACGACCTCTATCTGGCCGTTAGTTTGGGGATGGAAAGTTGTGGACTTGGTGAGCTTGGTGTCCAACATTGACTAGAGGTTGGACCAAAAAGTGTTGAGGAACCTACTATCACGATATGATATGATAGACTATGGGATCCCAAAGTGCACCCATACTCGTTCAAATTAGAGTTTAGCAGTGGCTTCTGCTGTGATATTCTTCTTGCAGGCCACCATAATGGCCATCTTTGAGAATCTGTTGACGACCATGAAAACATAGTCATTTACATTCTTAGTATAAGGAAGGCCTAACATATAATCCATGGAGATGGATTCCCAAGGTCGACTGGGGGTAGGTAGCGAAGTATAGAGCCCTTGCTTCTTGATGGTCGATTTGGAAATGGCACAAACAGTGCAGGATATGATGTACTTCCCGACATCCTGTCGAAGGTTCGGCCAATATAAATACTTCTGTAGTACTACCACTATTTTCTCGACCCCAAAATGCCCAGTGACTCGACTGTAGTGCGCTTCCCATATCATCTTGGCACGCTCACTTGAAGGAACACAAAGGTGTCCTAGGTGACATAATAATGCATCTTGGAGGTAAACATTTGGAACTTGCACACCCCCCAAAGTGCCTTGTATGTGTAGCTAAATTCTGGATCTTGTAGAGAAGCCTCCAATCAGAAGTCTCATGCCCACAAGAGTTGAGAATGGTTGTTATGGCCACGATCGGTGGTCGGCTGAGGCAGTCTACAACATTATTGGTGCTACCCTTCTTGTAATTGATGTTCAAATGAAATTGTTGCAGATATTTGGACCACTTCTAATGGCAATCTTTCTGCAACTTCCCTTATGTCTGTATGAACTGCAGGGGTCGGTGGTCTGTGTGGATGATTGTCTCCTTTCCCAAAATGTAATGCTTCCATTGTCGACAAGCCTGCACAATGGAATACATTTCTTTGTCATAAGTGGGATACTTTCGAACTGTGTCGGACAATGTCTCACTGTGATATGCCACTGGATGCCCCTGTTGAGTAAGAACAGCCCCAATAGCATAGTCAGATGAATCTGTCTCAATCTCAAATGGTTGTTGCAATTCTGGTAATGTGAGAACTGAGGAAAAAAAAAGGCGATGTTTCAATTCTACGAACGCCTTCTGTTGAGATTCCGACCAACATATTTTTTCTTTTTCTCCTCCCTTGGTGACTTGACTCAAGGGCCAAGTGATATGAGAGAATCCCAGCATGAACCTGTGGTAGAAATTAGCAAGACCCAGAAAGTTGTGACGTTTTGTTAGGGTGGTTGGGGTTGGCCAATCCCAAATGACTTGTATCTTGGCTGGATCCACATGCACCCCCCTTTCATCAATAATGTATCCCAGATATTGAAACTGGGTCATGCCAAAAGTGCACTTCTCCAAATTGGAACACAACTTGTGTTGTCGCAGTGTTTGGAGGACTTCTCGGATGTGGTGGAGGTACTCTTCCCAAGTCTGGCTGAAGATCAGAATGTCATCCAAGTATACCACTACAAATGAGTTGGTGAATGGATGCAAGATGTCATCCATCAACCTCATGAAGGTTGTGGGAGCATTTGTCAATCTGAAAGGCATGACGAGCCATTTGAAAAGGCACTCCTTAGCATTAAAGGTAGTCTTCCACACATCAAAGGGTTCAATTGGTACTTGGTTATACCCCGACTTCAAGTCGATCTTGCTAAAATATTTTTCCCCTTTGAGTTGGTCCAGAAGGTCATCAATCCATGGGATCGGGTACCTATTCTAGACAATGATCTTGTTCAGTGCTCGATAATCAATACAGAGTCTCCAAGTCCCATCCTTCTTCTATACCAACATGATCGGGCTCCCACAGGGCAATGAACTTGGCCAGATGTGACCTTTCTACAGCAGCTCCTGAATCTGCCTCTTGATTTCATCATTCTCCATAACAGAGTGCCTATAGATCATTCCATTGGGTAGCGGCGCACCTAGGGTCAGGTTAATGGGGTGCTTGACCTGATAGTGTAGAGGCACCCCTGTGGGTGAGGTGAATATGTCCCCGTACTCCTCCACAACCTTGTCCATTTGTTGTTGTCGTGCAGAGGAGCCATGCCTGGAGGTCGTGGCCACAGTCTTCTTCTTGCCCTAGGGGTGGATCATCAGGAAAACAAATTTCCTGGTTTGGGAAATGAGCTTACTGCATTGTTTTGTAGTAACGAAAGAGATAATGGGAGGCGGTAGTACCTCTAGTATCCTGTACAATTTATTTCCCAAAGTAACAATAACAGCGTGAGGTTGGTACTCATACACAACATATCGCTTCCACAAGTATGGTTAGCCTAATAATACATCAGAAACATCAATAGGTCAATTTCACACAATACCTCATCCGTGAAAGGCTTGATGCTATAAGCAAGGCGGCACTGCTGGCTGACGCGGAGATCCTGTCCTTGGTGAGGCCACCCGATGGTGTATGGTTGTGGGTGCACTATGGTCGGCAAGCCCAACCGCTTCACGACATCTGCTGAAATGAGGTTCTTTTGGCTCCCATTGTCGACAATGAACCATAGCGGGGAACCCTTTACCCACATATGCGAGTGGAAGAGATGCTCTACCTCCTCTGGATCTTTTGGTTCCTCCTTCTAGATCTTCGTAGTGGCAACAGTGGCTTTGGGCTCTGCATCAATAATCTGCTTCTCTTTGTCATTAACCTTGTCAGGTTCTGATTCAGAGTCGGAGCATGCATCTGATTTAGAAGCCCTCATCTTGGCCACCGGCGACTGCTTGGCCCGAAACTCACTTGTGTTGTGAGTGGAGCTCTTATGGAACTCACACCACTTTCCCATGTTCTTCTTTGGCTTTGCGGTGTTGTTCTTTGCTTGTGTCTTTGTCAGGTTGTCTTGGGCCGCCATGCCTTGGCTTTGTCCTTTGTTTGCGGTTTGGGGGCACCTTTCCCTTGATTTTGATTTGCAAATCCAAAGTCTCGCTTCTTCTGTTTGAATTTCTGCTCAATCTTGGTAGCATACCGGTATGTCGTACCAAGCAAGGAGATGTCGAGGAACTCCATTTCCTCCTGAATTTATCTGTGCAGACAACCACGATACTTTAGCACCAAATGTTTCTCTGAATCTTTGATACCCAACTTTGTGCATAGAGTATGGAACAGATTCGTTAGCTCATGCACATCTTGATCCCTTTGTTTCCATAGCGTGGTTCATTGTATGTACTTGTCCTCATAGCTCCCCACGAGATAGTATTGTTCCTTGATGGCATCTCGGAAAGAATTCCAAGTGGGTACAGCTGAGAACAGAGAGGGTTTTGTCTCATCCTTTCTCTCACAGTAGGTTTCCCACCAGTCCTTGACATGGGGGGTAGCTTTGAGGAGTGAAAAAATAATGTTCTCCCGGTCGGAAAAGTCATGAACCGAAAAATATCCTTCTAATAGATTCAACCATCTATCTACAACATCTGCATCTATTTG
The DNA here is from genome assembly GCA_034641835.2 of Pinus albicaulis. NCBI lineage: Eukaryota > Viridiplantae > Streptophyta > Pinopsida > Pinales > Pinaceae > Pinus > Pinus albicaulis. The sequence goes on along the minus strand of JAXQQM020085887.1, from coordinate 202,379 downwards.
ACCCTCAAATATGGGAATGTCAAAGTTTACTTGTACCTTAAAGGGAGTCGCACCTCCAGAGTGGCTACTGGATGCAGATGCGCCGCCGGTGGGCAGTCATTGAAGGATCTGGGCAAAGTTATCCATCATCGCGTTCCTTTGTTTTTCGAGGGCCTCCTCGAGCAATATTTTGATAGGATCTCCTACTCCCTCATCTTTCTTTTCATCCCCCATGGGCGTCTGTCAGGGTCTGCGAGGCTGATATTGCAATGGTTCCACCAGATCCCTAACTCCTTATACCCTAACCTCATTGGGGACATGCAAAGAAGGATCGAGAAAAAGCAGACCACTCTGATACCACTGATCTAGATTTATGCAAGAGCACAACAGAATACAGAAATAACCATACACATAGAAATAAAACTTCATTTCATTAATATCAAATCACAAAAATATGCTTACAAACATGATGGAAATAAAATAGCTAGGGTGCTGGTAGCGAATCTCCGAGAAGAGATGTGGCGACTACATACCTCTGAACTGTGTTACAATGAGGCTCGAGGGCCTATTTATTATGGAGAAACAATGGAGAACTCTAAACGTCCAAAAACCTAACCCTAGGAGATGAAGCGCCAAAACTATGGGCCCCGTTTGGGTAATTTGGTGTTTCAACTTCCCGGGGACGTAACTTCGGCATACTATCTCCGTTTGGGGCTTCAAAATGGATCTGGAAGTTCAGGACACGAAAAACTGCTAAAAATAGTAAGTTGTGAAAAAAAATGAAAGAGACAATGGTGGGGCCCCAAGTGGAATAGGCGGGTGGCCACCAATATCCACTTGGATCAATACTGTCAGAAAAAGAAAATCGAGTCCAACTAGCAAAGGATGCAGAAAATGAAAAGACTACCTCAAGAAAACAAATGGAGAGGACAACCTTTCACCAGGTACACTAATCGTTTCCATGTGTATTGTTTGAATTGTAAGGGGTTCGGTCATAAAGCCATGGTGTGTATAACGTATGAACAAATACTGATGTATGAAAACTCAAGGAGATTTATGAACAATGGAGAACTCACTCGTATACATAATCCATTCATAAACATAATCAAATGCTTTGTCTGCCATCATATCAGGCACAAGTTTCACAAATGTTCTCTCAAATATTGTGGTCCATCTTCTTAGGAAAGGTATCAAAAAAATAGCTACATGAAGTGGAAAAAGAAGCTGAATAAGTGTGACCTGGCTCTAATAGCTCAAGATCAGAAAATCCAATGGTATATGGACAGTGGATGCTCAAAGCATATGACTGGAGATGGAAGCAAGTTTGTAACCTTTGATGAAAAGAAATCTGGAAATGTAACATTCGACAATGATAAAGCAGGGAAAATCAAAGGAAAAGGCTCAATCAGTATGAATAATGGAAGAGGAGAGGCTCAAGATGTACTATTTGTGGATGGGCTGAAAGCCAATCTTCTAAGCGTCAGTCAAATGTGTGATAAAGGTTTTGAGGTCCTTTTCATAGCCCAAGATTGTGAAGTAAGATCTAGCACCATATATAGGAAAGACCTTGATCAAAGATGTTCAAACAAAAAGTAATGTCTATATAGTGAAAGAAGAGAATGAAGCGTGCCACATAAGCAAACTTGACGAATCATGGTTATGGCATAGAAGATTGGGACACCTAAACTTTGACCACATCATCAGTCTGAGAAAGAAGAATGTAGTCAGAGATATTCCTGCAATAAAGAAGCCTCCAAATATCATATGTAAATCCTGCCATCTAGGCAAGAAGACTCGCACATCTTTCAAGACCAAAGATAAACTATCTACAAGTAGGCCACTTCAGCTTGTACACATGGACCTATGTGGACCTTCAAGAACTAATGCACCAGGTGGAGAATATTATTTCATGCTGATAATAGATGATTTTACCAGATTGACGTGGGTGGAATTTCTCCAATATAAACCTGAAGCACTTGATAAATTCAAGATATTCAAGGCATTGGCAGAAAATCAAACAGGATGCAAGCTAAAGTGCATCAGATCAGACAGAGGAGGTGAATTCACAGACTATGATTTTGCAGACCTATGCGATGAACATGGGATAAAACAATAGTTTACAATTGTAGGTACACCTCAATAGAATGGAGTGGCAGAGAGGCAAAATAGGTCAGTACAACAGATTTCCAAAACCATGATGCAAGAAAGTAACATTCCCCAAAGCTACTGGGCAGAAGCAGTACACATAGCTATTCACATTCTTAACAAAGCTCATCTAAGACCAAATTGTGACGAGACTCCCTATGAATTATGGCATGGTAAACCATCATCAATCAAGAACTTTAGAGTCTTTGGAAGCAAGTGTTTCATTAAAAATAATGATGAAAAACTGGGGAAGTTTGATGCAAGAGCTGATGAAGGAATACTTTTAGGATATGCATCCAAGAGTAAGGCTTATAGGTGCCACAACAAAAGACTGCACAAAATTGTGGAAAGCATTGATGTAAGATTCGACGAAGATTTACCAAACATAACAAGAAGCACAAGCTGCACCAATCCTCCAGATGATCATTAATATGAGAACCAAGATAATGATGAACAGAGAAAGACCACAAAAGATACTGAACTAAACTCAAAATGTCCCTCAAGACACACTCAAAAGAACCATCCAGAAGATCAAATAATTGGGGACAAGAGTGTGGGAGTCCAGACTAGAAGATAGCTAGCTGAACGGACAGAAGAAGTATACCTAGCCATGCTATCTCAAATAGAGCCAAGAAGTTCGAAGAAGCCAACAAAGACAAAAATTGGGTAAATGCTACGAATGAAGAACTAGACCAAATTGAGAAGAACAATACTTGGGAGTTAATGCCAAGACCACTGGGAAAAATGTCATTGGCACAAAATGGATATTCAAGAATAAGATGAATGAACAAGGTTAGGTAATTAGAAATAAATCCAGACTTGTATGCAAGGGATACTCTCAAATCGAAGGAATTGATCATGATGAAACCTTTACCCCTATAGCCAGAATGGAAGCAATCAGAATGTTTTTGGCCTTTGCATGCTATCATGATTTCAGGGTATATCAAATGGATGTGAAGTTTTCCTTCCTGAATGGAGATTTAGAGGAAGAATTCTACATGGAACAACCTAAAGGATTCTCCTTAACAGATAAACTTGACTATGTGTGCATATTAAAGAAAGCATTGTATGGTTTGAAACAAGCTCCTTGTGCATGGTATTCAAGGCTGGACAAATACTTGCAAAAACAAGGGTTCAAGAAAGGAGGAGTATATAGAAATTTGTACATAAAGGCTAATGAAAATGAACTCTTAATTGTAGTAGTATATGTAGATGACATCATTTTTGGTAGCAACAAGATGAGTTAGCAAAAGGATTTGCAGAAGAAATGAAATTAGAATTTGAGATGTCTATGATTGGAGAGCTCACCTTCTATTTAGGACTTCAAATTCTACAAAAGAACACAGGAATATTCATTTCGCAAGAAAAATACATAAGAGAGATGTTGAAAAGGTTCCAAATGGAATATTACAAACCTGTTTCAACTCCCATGATCACTGGATGCAAACTATGTGCTAATGATGGATCTGCAGATGTAGATCAAACAATTTACAAATCCATGATAGGAAGTCTACTATACCTAACTTCCTCTAGACTGGACATTATGTTTGCAGTAGGATTTGTGGCAAGATATCAAGCAGCATCAAAACAAAATCACTTACTAGAAATCAAGATAATATTCAGATATCTACAAGGAACTGCACATTATGGCCTATGGTATCCAAAAGGAAAAAGCTTCACATTGACAGCATACACAGATGTAGATTGGGTCAGCTATGTGGATGACAGGAAAAGTGCAAGTGGAGGTGAATTTTATTTGGGAAAAATTATGGTGGCATGACTAAGCAAGAAGAAAACTTCTATCTCTCTATCTACAACAGAAGCAGAATACATAGCAGGAGCAGCGCGTTGCACACAAGTAATGTGGATGAAACAAACTCTCCAAGACATGAAGGTAAGCATTGATGAACCCATTTCTATCAAATGTGAAAATACTAGTGCAATAAGTATATCAAAAAATCCTGTACTTCATTAAAAAACAAAGCACATCCCAATAAAGTACCACTTCCTCAGAGAACAAGTAGCACAAAAATTAGTGAAGTTGGAATATGTACCAACAAAGGAACAAACAACGGACATATTCATAAAACCTCTTGCTAAAGAACCATTTGAATATCTAAGAGACAAAATAGGGGTAGTGTCTGTAAATTTTACTCTCTGATATGATCAGAAATAAAAAAGAAAAATAAGAAAAATATATAAGTGAAGACTGCATACAAGGAACGAGATCAGTGCAGAAGACAAGCGATATTCTGTATCAGACAAGAAAGCATTATTCTAGGGGGAGAGCAGTCAATAAAAATTGTCACAAAAGAGATATAAAAATGGAGCAGTGCATGGAACAGGTCCTCAAGATCAGAGTATTATGAAAAGATAGAAACCAAACTGGGAAATGTGCAACCCTTTTCCATTGATGTCAAATGGGGAGGAAAAGAAAGCAAAATAAGAAAGGCTCTTCTGAAAAGAAAGCAAATGAAGACAAGACACTTCTCAGAATGAGAAGGGGGAGGAAATTCTAGAGGAAGCATTGGAGTATTGCCATCAATGCCAAAGGGGGAGACTTTTGGAAATATTTTCATTAATGGCAAAGGAGAAGAAAGGAGCAGCACCATAAATTATCATCAAGGACAAGGGAGTAGATCGGGATCAGATGGAATTGTTGTTGAGAAATAAGAAAGACCAGAGACATGGTTGGACCATGAGGAAGAAAGTGAAGTGGCAGAGGCTACAAGAAAAGAAATCCTTTGTAATTATTTGGTTACATATATATACAGAAAAAATCGATTTTGAATCATGTGTATATGCATTGACTGATGGAAGTATGATTTGTATTTGAATCAAAGGATTGGCATTATATTTATATATGCAAGTGATAAAAAAATGAAGAATGAATAGAGTATTTGAATTCTACGTTATGAATAATGAAATATTTTGTATAAAATAGCATATTTTAAGGGATTAACAAGCAACCATCGATCACAGAATGGATCGACGGTGACCCATTAAAAGAATGTGCCCTTTAATGAAACAACATGCATAAAAGCCAATTAAACAGTGAAATTATGAAAAGAACTCGATATTCAAATTTATGTCAAATACGTATTTTGTAATGGATTGAAGAACATAGAAACAATGAAATAAAAGAGGAACAATAAAAGTGGTTTTAGAAAACCAGCAAAGGGTTTTCGCACTACTTTTAGTTGGTGAGTGGTTTAAATTGAAGTGAATGCGATAGCATTCAAGAAGCAACAAGTGGCAAATCAAAACCACCTATTTCGCATAGGTTGGGAAAGGTTAAATGGAATGCTTCTTATTATGCAATATCCGTTGGATATACGTATAGATCGTAGTTGGAGTGCGATAGCCGTTGGATAAGGGAAGGCACGTAAATCGTTGGTAAAGCTACATTTGGTTGTAAGCTATGGGGCCCAAATGTATTATGTTTGCATAATGGGTTTTAACCAAAGTTGAATTCTTAAATACAAATTGTCATGACAGGTATTATTTATATGGTTTGAAACGTGAATTATGGAAAGGTAAGTGTGGGCCCAATTATGTTATATATTAACATTTATGTTAACCCTTTGGGTTTTCTTCTACCAAAGTCGAATTCATAAGATTGAATGTCATGAACGGATATGATATTATGTTGGCACTTTGGTACATTTAACCAAAGTCAGTTTCATAAATACAAATTTCAAGTAAGTCAAACAAAAAGTGAAACCGTGGGCCAATAGCGCAGAGGAATGGTAATTGGTCTTGGAAACCAGCAAGTGGTTTTCGCGTAGGTTGAAAGCTATAAGTGGTAATGGTTGAAGACCATGCAATATACCTCCAGAAGCAACACATGGCATATTAAAACTGCCTATTTCGCATAGGCTTGAAACCGTTAATGGTCACGCATCTTGAAATGCTATTACCGTTAGATGGAAGGATTAGCAGTGATTGACGGTAAAGGTGTAAAGGTGCATTGTGGTCCCAAATTTATTAAGGAGCATCGATATATGTGAAGGGAAAGGTAAGTCATGATGAAGCGATAATCGCTGGATCACGGAGTAAATATCTACGGTGGCAGTTAAATGTGCAAAGCTATAAGCAGGAAGGCGGAAAGGTGAGTATTATGTTGTAGGCCCGAATATTAATATTATGTTGACATTTTGGGTTTTTAACCAAAGCCGAATTGTAGATTCGATATTCATAAAGTGGAGTTTTATTATGGTTTATACCATAGGTTATGTAAGCGAAATAGCTTCCCCATATGAAGTTACTACTGTTTGGGGTCTTTAATATTGAGATGTGCATTGTATATATGAAAAGTGTGGGTGAACGTAGCACAAAAGACATAGGTAACAGAAGAAACATGGTAGTTATGCATCAGAGCTGGATAAAATGGTAGAAATAGAAAGGACACAAGAACAACAAGGAGAAGAGGCCAAACACACAGAAAAGCGAGAAATTGATGGATTGAGTAAATAATTGTGTATAACTGAAAATGTATTATTAATTTTATATTGTTTGTGATGCAAAGGCAAGTCTCCATAGGCATAGGGAAAAAATTCAATGAGTGCTGAAATGATTATCTTTGTATTTTTGGTTGATGTAATAACCTGAATTTAAGTGTGAGGAATCAAATGGCTGGAAGGCATAGAGTCAGGCCTGTTCACTTCGAATTCCCTGTAGAATGCAAACAGTCATGTAGTTATCTGTATAAAACATGTAATATCAGTGTGCATAGAGGGGAGAGAGAGAACAACATGAGGAAAGAGAGTGAAGGAATAAGAAAGAAATAGAGCAGATAGAGAAGTTGTGTAGATCCAGAGATGATATAAGGTAGATATCAAGGCTGAAGGATAGCAGTGAAGAAGGAATAGAACATAGCTGATATCTAGGTAAATCAGCATGTGTTTTCAGTGTAGAATGAGGAAGTTGGTGCTTCCATATCAAGTTTTAGCTTGATATATGTCCAGTTGTAGCTGGCTGAGGTAGGAGCCTCCTGTGGGTTGTAGCCTACAGAAAATAGATGGGAGTTGGAGCTTCCTTGCAAGTTGTAGCTTGAAGAATTGAGGTATTAGCCTCCTGTAGGTTGGAGCCTACAGAAAATCAGTGATGAGAGGGAGTTGGAGCTTGCCTTTGCATCACAAAAATAATAAGATGTGGTTTTCTCCCTTATGGGTTTCCACTTATATCTGTTGTCCATGTGCATGATGATTATGTGTTGATGTTTTGTATTTAATCTGCTTAATACTTGTTGCACACATATTAATATTTTTGTTTCATTATATAAGTTGATCATGAAATGAAGATGTAAATAAGTGTAAAATAAATTTTAAAAGACCATGAATGTGTTAAACTGATTCACCCCCCCTCTCAGTTTAACTAAGGGTTCAACACAATAGTCCTTCAAACAAATTTGATAGCAAATTTCTAAGTGAAACTACTTCTCTACCAACTTCACTTGTTGAAATATATTTGGATTCAAAACTACTTAATGAAACTGAATCTAGTTTCTTTCTCATCCACGAGATTATAGAATATCACAAGCTAAAATATCCACTAGTAGTGCTTCTTGCATCTGTCTCATTTCCACCCCAATCACTGTTTGTATAGCCCAATAAATGTATCTTAATACCAACATATCTGAGGTTGTGATGTATCGCCCCATGAGGATATCTCAAAATATTTTTAGTTGCTATCTAATGATCATTCCTTGGCTCCATTTGGTATTGACTAATAACATTTACTACATAGTATATGTCAGGTCGCGTGTTCACAAGGTACATCAAGGAGCCAATCAACTTTCAATAACATGTAGGATCAATAAGGATAGATTTTGAACTTATCACCTTTTTAAAATTATTGACCATCAGAGCTATCATTGGTTTATTGTCCATCATTCCAAACTTCTACAATATCTTTATTACATATTTCCCATAACCAAGATAGATTTCACTAGATTTCTACCATACTTCTAGTCCCAAGTAGTAGTGCATAAACCCAAGATCCTTCATGTCAAATTCAACTTCCAACTACTTCTGACATTCTTGAATACAATGTTCTACACCTATAACTAGTAATTCATCAACATATATTAGTCACGGGGACTTCATTATGGGGGTAATACCATACCACGTGCATTCATATTGGGGGATATATATTGAGGAAAAAATGAAATAATATATTGAGCGTATAATAGGGGGTAAAGGGTTTTTATATTGGCAGGTATAAAAAATGAAACACAATGTTAATAAAAAATATAAAGCTTTTTTAAATACAAATGATAGCTAAAATATCTAGTGAAAGTATAGGTTTTTTAAATTGGTAAGGTGTATTGCGCTCATATTGGTAGGGGGTTAAATAATGTGATTTTTAGAGGTATTTTCCAATGTGTAGTTAAATTAAGGGTATTGTTTAGTATGCCATGAATGCACATGATATGTCAGAGGGTCATTAATTGAAGCCCTCGTGATAACAGTATGATCACAGGTTTATTCTTGACCACCTTGATGTAGAGATTAGGATTTTCATAACTCTTGACAAAACCAAGTCTTAGAATATATGCATCCATTCTTGTGTATAATGCTCTAGGTGCCTGTTTCAAGCAATACAAGGCCTTCTTCAACCTGCAAACATGTGTTTCCTTATCATGGACTTAAAATCTCTAGGGTTTCTCAATGTAAATTTCTTCATCTATTGTTCCATTTATAAAAGTTGTATTAACATCCATTTGATGAATGCTCCATCCCATAGTAGTAGCCAAAGATATTAATGATCTAATGGTCATATATATAGTTGTAGGAGTAAAGGTTTCTTCATAATTGATTCCTTCCTTTTGAGAAAAGCCTATTGTCAGAAACCTTGCTTTATACTTATCAATGCTCCCATAAACTTCATGTTTGATTTTGTATACCCATTTGGAAGTGACAACAGACTTGTTTCTATGTATAGGAACAATTTCCCATACATCATTCTTCATTATAGAATAGTATTCTTCCTGCATTGCATTTCTTCATTCTTAATGTTCACTTGCCTTCTCACAAGTGATAGGTTCTTCTTCAATAAGATTAGTCATATAAGTTGCATAACCTAAATATATTTTAGGCTTCTTCCTTTCTCTAAAATTTCCCTTCGTTTTTTCATGTCCTTCGACTTCCTGTAAAATTGTCCTCAACCAAGTTGTCCTCTTGCGAGTTCCTGGAATGATGACTTGTTGCACACATTCACTTGGTCCTTCAAATTCTTCGTGATTATTAGCAGGTTATTGAATATTGTCATGCCTTGATACTTCTTCAAAGATGGGTTCTTCTTCCTCATCAGAATCAATAGGAATGCCTTTGGACTTCTTGTATGCAATGCTTTCATCAAAGATAACATATGTTCTTACCTAGATTCATTGATCTTCCTTGATGTAGGCTCTATAATATTTTGTACTATATCCAACAAAGATGCCTGTTATACTTGAAGGGTTCAATTTCTTCCTTTGTCCTTTGGAATGTGAATGTATACCGTACATCCAAATATTCAGAGATGGTCAAAACTTGGCTTCTTTCTTGTGAATTCTTCTTCTAGGGTTATGTCATTGATAATTTTATGAGGGCTTTGATTATATATATATATATATATATATATATATATATATATATATATTGTCATTACAAATAATTCTCCCCATAAGAACTTAGGGAGGTCTTGTTCATGTAGCGTGTCTCTAACACATTCTTCACTTGATCGCTTCTTCCTTTCATCCACACCATTCTGTTGAGGATTTTTGGGAACTATTAGAGCCATCTTAATTCTTGCTTCCTTGAAAAAATACATAAGTTCTATGGAAATGTATTCGCCACCATTTTCTGATGTTAGGGTTTTTATCTTCCTTTCTATCAAATTTTCTACTTCTACCTTGAACCCTTGAAATTTCTCAAACACTTCATCCTTAGACTTGAGGAGGTATATCCAAGTTTTTCTAGAGTGATCATAAATGAATGTTATATAATACATATGACCTCTAAGAGAATTTTATTCCATAGGTCCACTAACATTGGAATGTAAGAGATCAATAATTTCGTTGGATCTTGTATCACTGCTTGCAAAAGGCTTCTTCACATTCTTGCCAAGAGCACATCCCTTACAAATTCCTTTACACTCTTCTTTCAGTTCGGGGATACCAGTAACCATATGATTCAATGATGGAAATATCTTTAATGATGATGACCATACCTTCTATGCCATATTTCACAACGGTTGATATATAAATGAACAAGAGATTGAGGAAGAGGTGTTAGAATCAAGATGAGAAACCCTATAACCTTTATCTTCTACAAGAAATAGGGAGCAAGTTATTTTTCAAACTTTGTTTCCTACTCCAAATAAGAAGATCCAATTCCTTTGACTTAGTAGCTCTTCTTATCTCCAAGTTTAACTGAATGAGAATATATCCCTTTTGATAAGTTTTATATTTGACCATATTCCCCTGTCTTATATCTTGAGGCTCCACTATTTATTACACATATACTATCATCCTGAAAAGTAATTGTAAGAGCGGAAACAAGCATTTCGTCAAACATGTCACAAATATGAAATCTACAAGTCATAACAATAGATCTAAGCATAGGGGTCCCATACTTATTTGAGATTTGTAAATAAGCATTGATGCCAACTAATCAAAATAGCTACATTATCATCTATTAGGTAATATATTCATTGTTAACTCAGTTTCTAATCAAAACATGATAAGATTCATACATCAAGTATGCCATAAATCATACTCATAACCAACATATAACCAATAGAAATAAAAAGGATATAAAAAACATAAAATAAACATATGAAAAAGCACATTTATACATGAAATACCAAAGGAGAAGGAGCCATTATTAACATATGAAAAAAGTAACCAGATCTGGTACTTCCAGGTACCACCCGACCATATATTGGGTTGAACCAAATCTTCCTTTCAGCCAATCACCCTTGTGCCATATTCCAAGAATGAATGTGGGACTAAAACTAAACCAATCCATATTTCCTTAGTCTTTATCGCAATCCCCACTGGATCACTAGGCCCTAAACAAGCATGGATGCCTTCGTATTTCTCCACCTTGATCATGAGGAATTTCCCTGCCTCCTAGTCTCTAGGCTTTAATGTATATCCAGCTGATTGAAGATTCCTAGGCCCAATCAAGACTCCACCCTCCAAGTTTTACCATATATCCCACCATTCACCGGTCTAGGATTCCTAGGCCTGATCGAGGGCACACACCTCTAGGCTTTGCCATATATCCTACCATTCATCAGTCGAGGAATCCTAGGCCTACCGAGGTACACAAAATTTAACTTTATTGCAATCCCACCTTCTTCGGTCCAATTATACCTAGGCCTTATGTTATTTATTTCAGATACCACCTCACTTAGTTTTGAAACCATCTGGCAATCTAGCTCAACCAAGTAAAATAGAACCCATCACACCATGGTTATCCGGAAATGGCAAGGCAAGGTTGAAGAAAACTATCACACCTGGGAAAACCCATGGAAATGACAACAAGAGAACCAAATACACACATGCATGGACCATGCATGCCAAATATAACAAGGAAATCACACATGAAAATCGATATCTGCAAGAAATCATATTGTAGTTGCTTGAACTTGCACTTCCTTGCTTGATATTTGCTTCCCTTTTCCTTCTTTGTTCTTCCTTTTCTTTTGTTGACCTAATCCTATAATTCTCCAAGAATTTTCTAAGTGTACAAGACAGTGGGATAGACATAATAGAATGAGAGCTCTATAACTCAATTGAAAAATGTTTACCAACTAATCCTCATAAGTATTTTTATTAATGAGGCCTCTATTTTCTTCATTTTCCATTATTTTCCTTCATTATGTTAGGTCCCTATATTTCTAATGTAGTACCTTATTATTGTTAGTCTAGCCCTCTTATTTTTATTTTTGTGCCCCTATAGTCCCCATATTGTTATTATTGTGCCCCATGAAACCCCACTATTTTTATTTTTGTGCCCTTACATTATTATTGTTAGGTCGACTAGGATTATATTGTAGCCCCATGGAATCCTATATAAACAAAGGAGGTTTTGTCATTTGAATCATCCAAGAATTGTTCATTTATGTAATGTAAATGAGTTTTCCCCCTCAAAGTGGTTGATTTGATATCTCTTTTCTTCTATTTTTAGAGTTGTTTTCATAACATTTGGTATTAGAGCTTTGGATTCTAGGGTTTCGCTACTTCAAATAGGTCATCGTGGAATTGTTGCTATAACGTTCTTTATACGAAGGTTTAGAAGCCTAAAAAAAACCCATTTGCGAATAAATACTAAGGAACATTGTGTAAACATTTCAGATCTTGGTTCGTAATATTTTCAGAGATATGATCTGTGGAAGTTAGGGTTTTTGTAGGCTCACAAGTTTCATCTCAAAGAGGTGACCTTCGAAAAATCGTCATAACTCTTTCTCTGAGCATTGGATTAGAATTCTGCAAAAATTGGATGAATGTAAAATGATTGTAATTTCATGTCTATCAATTTCAGAGCCGAAGGAGGAAACAGTGACATGTGGCACGTCGTACAAGTTCGCTCTATTGAACTAGTCCATAATTAGGTCATTGTGGGAGATTGGGAATAACTTTGCCTTGAAGAATCCAAATCAAGTCAAACTTGTGGCATTGGAAATAAGATTCAGAGGGCCACTAAAGGACTGAAGATAAGATCTCAGGGATCTGAAATTACAGAGATACATCAGTTTCAATATCCTCAAAAGAAAGAGAAAGTGTGTATTTTTTTTTTCAAATTGCATAAGTCTGGTTTGAAAAATCAATTTGAAGTGATTCCAAGGGCATATTGAAGCATATATATCCGTATTGGGTTCTAAAGTACCCCCTAAAAATAATTCCACACCCATTAAGCCCTCAGAAATCTCTACTATGATGCATGAAGAGGAAGAATTGAAATATGATATATCAAAATTATGATACCAAGTGCAACAAATTTTGATCTTACAAAGAGCAATCAAAGATGACATAGATGGTTTAAAAGCAGAAATGAAGGCTAGTTTGGATAGTTTTGAGGATCAAATGAAAGCTAATATGGATGATAAAGTAGTGGAATATCACATTGAGTGTCAACAAAAAGGTCTCTAACTCTCAAATGATAACCTAACTTTGGTGCAGAATCGAATGAAACAACAAGAAGATTCACAACACAGCGAAAGAAGTTTTGAAGTAGTCACAAAAAAAAGAACTCGACAACTACCAAATCGTCAATTTCAGAGTATCTCAAAAAGTGGAAGAATTTACTCGTTGAACATTCCACATGGGAGGATGATAATTTTATACAAAAGCATCAAGAAATAATCAAGCATTGAGGACAACACTTGTTTGAAGGAGAGGGGCATGTTAGGTCCCTATATTTCTAGTGTAGTCCCTTATTGTTGTTAGTGTAGCCCCCTTATTGTTATTGTTGTACCCATGTAGCCCCCATATTGTTATTATTGTGACCCATAAAACCCCACTATTGTTATTGTTGTGCCCTTACATTATTATTGTTAGGTCGACTAGGATTATCTTGTGGCCCAATGGACGCCTATATATACAAAGGAGGTTTTTTCATTTGAATCATCCAATAATTTTTCATTTATGTAATGTAAAGGAGATTTCCCCCTTGAAGTGGTTGATTTATAAGGCGTTGATCTCTTTTTTCTTCTATTTTTGAAGTTGGTTTCATAATATTCCTCCTCACATGCAACCCGTGACCTTTCACCTTCCTTATCTCCTAATTTTCTTTATTTTCATAAATAAATGCCTAGTAATGCCCCTTTCCTTTTAAAATTCCTTTGTCTTTGCCTTTACCAATTTCCTTTAGCCATAATAAACCCCATGAATACCCAAACTAGGATGTTTTTCCCACCATTCAACTTGGAATGCGTGTCCCACGACCTTGGTCTTATTTTTCCTTCATTAACTTTATTACATGGATTTTTAACTAGGGTTGTTACAAAACCCTCCCCATTGGGGGAACACCGTCCTCGGTGTTCAATGACACCTACACCCAAAAAACCATTGAAAACCAAAACATACTTCCCATGGAGCTTTATAACATAGCTCGTTGCAATATTTACAATGATCACTTTTAAAAACATGCCAACATACCACTTAGTGGAGCTTTATAACACAACTCATTATTGTATTTACAATAAAAACCACATATACTTATGCACATTTGCTTCAACCAAAAATAACCATACTTTTTATGGAGTTTTATATATCCAACTCGATACAGTATTTACAATAATATACACATACACATATATGCACATTTTCTCAACCAACAAATAAAAGGATACAAGGGAATTCAGAGACTCACATCTCCACCCTCCAAAGTAATACCAGGATTCACTTCCTTCACAGGAAGTCAAAAATGCATTTCCAAATTCAAAGCTACATCCAATGTCCAGCTCTACAATCCCGTGCTACTTGTCCTCTTAGTGAACATTTACCGACTCATTGTTCGAGGGCACAACCCCAATGTGCTTATGATTCCATCTGGAAATAATAATGACAAAAAAAAAATCTATTCCCGACCTTCTCTTATTTGTTACACAGTCCATTAGGTAATTAGTTCATCCCCTTCCGTGCAGTCACTCACCTTCCAAGTTCGCTGGCATTCCCTATCCCGGGTGATCCATCCCTTGGTAAGCCTTCCTCGCATTAGAAGTCAAGAAAACCAAGGAATATACCTACCTCAAAACCATCATATCAATCATATCATGCTTATGGAAATCAATGGACACTATTGGGTACTAGTTTCCCACAATGGCCCTGCTCTTGAGGTGCTTTACTAGCATATTGTTGTCTATTTCAACTCCTTTTCCGATGTTGCTAATTCTTGCAATCAGTCTCAACTACCCCCAAGTGGGAATTTCAATCATGCTTTCATGTACCAAACACATAATTTCCATTAGATTAAAAATAAATAGAAATAAATTCAAACCATAACTCACTAATAGCTCGCCAATAAGGTAAACTTGCAATTTTTTTCACTTTCTGTCACAACAAGTCAAACTATTTGTTTGATCAAATCATTATGGATAAAAATATCACATCGAGTCAGCTCAAAATGAAACCATCATAATCAAAATAATAGATCACATGTAACCATCATAAACGAGAATCATAGATCACATGCATAATGAAAATTGAAATAAGATATTGATACTTACCCTTTAATAAGTTCTTTTCTTCTCCCTTTATCCTTTTTCCTTTTCATACACACATCAGATTAGTTTCCACACCCGAAAAGCACCCAATGCATTTCTCTTCAACCACATACACATACACATAGTGTACATCACACGCATGCAACCACACACAAGATAGAACACCACACAATACATGCACCTACACCTGACGTACAACACATACATCTACACCCAGTGTACAACAAAACACAATACATACACCTACACCTGACATACAACACATATATCTACACCCATTGTACAACACAATACAATACATACACCTACATCCAGCATGTTAGCACTATAAATGTTAATAGTCTAACCGCCATTTTATCATTGTTTTCGAATTTTTATTGTTCCCCAGCCTATGTCAAAGTCCTAGTAATCTTCAATAAAAGCCAAAAAAAGTCTCAAAACCAAAAATATTTTTAATTTTTATAGGTGGTATTATGTCTTAGGTTCATAAAATAAGTTAAAACTATTGTTTTAACTTAGATTAGTGTCAAAAGTTATTGGTCATTTTAGTAATAAAATAATAATTGCTCTTTCCGGGTTAATAGCTATTTCTCTGAATTAAAGGTTACATTGGTGACACAGAGAAAAGGGAAGCTATTTCTTCAGGAGCATGTTTTCATTGGTGACACAGAGAAAAGAGTAGCTATTTCTCCAAAACCACATAAGGGGCTGCAAGGAGCTGAAATTAATTGAAAAGAGGCATTTATCAGGTGAAATGATACTGCACTTTGAATGTTGAAGATCTACTTAAACAAGAGTTATTACCTTGATGAAAGGTGTCGATTGGAGGATTTATTAAAAGGAGTAAAAAACCCAAGTAAGGCAGATATTTTTTACAGAAAATCTAGTTTTACAAGCAAACCTAGTAAGTAGTTATTACCTGGAAAATTTGTGCAAGGAAAATTTTTCAGAGAAAAGCACATTCTCCTTTGAAATTAATTGAAAATATTCTATGTTATGAGATATTATTCTTTTTAAAAGGGTAATTATCTCTAAATTATAAGTAATATTATAAAGGAGTGATTATATTGTCAGTGGAGCTAACCTATAGCTATTCATTATGGCTGAAGCAGAAAATAAGGTACAAGGTATCAATATTTTGATGATGCGAGGGAGTGATGTATTGTATGGGGTGACTTGGCACTCAGATTTGAATCATTTCAAATCCCGCCAGTTAGACCATACCGTGATTAAAGGCGCGAACTCCAGAGTATTAGATTCATTTTTTTCATGTCCGAGTTCTCCAATAAAGTTATAGATAATAGTGTTACATTTTCCAGAAAACAACTTGTCATCTCAAGCAAGAAAGGAGGGCTGCATGTAGGGTTTCTGTCTCTAGTTGGCAAGCTGTATATTATGGCTATATCTGCAAGTCATGGAAAGCTAATTCATCACCTAATATAAATGTTGATAAAAGCCCAAGAAATGAAGCCAAGAAGACTATAACTCAAAAACATAAATATGTAGGAAAAGGAAAAGCTAAAAGAATCACTAAGAAAATCTGGTTTTATCAGCAAACCCAGAAGGCAGCTATTATTTCCTAATTTTTTGTATAAAGGAAGTGGAGGTATTTTTTGTTCAAATCTCAAAGGATGATGCTGAGGGTTAATTACATGCATGCATTATAAATAGAAGAATTTGTTTCTAGGTGTCAATTGATCAAGCTCCCTCCTAAATTTTATAATTTTGTTTTGCACTTTTTGGAGAAACAGTCAGATGTCATCTTCAGCTGTCGGTTGCACTTTTTGAGGAAGTGGTTGTACCAGAAAAGAGGATCAGTCCACTAGCATCTTGCCACATCACTCCAGCCACTTTGAGCTACATGCCATAATGTTGTTTATTTTTATTATGTTGCACTACCTTACTTTATGGTTAAGGATAACCTTCGCCTTATGTATAGGAATTTAATAACTCGTTTAGAATAGATTCACACTTTTTGTGGAAATATCAGCATAATATCTTTGTATATATATGATGAAAGTCAATGGAGAAAGGGTTCATGGTTTTTGAACCTTATACTCATATGATCAATGTACTCCTTTCAGATAATGATATTGAAGAACACTCTTGAGGACTTATTGCTATCTTGATATGTGTATTGTCAATCCTTCTCAAGTGTTTCCATACCTAAATCTCTTCAGTTCCAGTTTGTAGTTTCAAATCATGTTATATGTTTTTATAAGCCTCTTGATGAGTTTATGTGCCTTATAAACTTTTATCAGTCTTACTTATTAAGCTTTCTTTGTGAGATGTGCATAGTAACCAGTTTAAGAGCGTTCCTTATGACAATGAATTTTAATGATATTCAGTGAGATTATTGTAAGTCTTATGATAGATTTCTCTTATTGATACATTGTAAACTGGTTATTGTGTTTTTTTTCATCAAAGCAGTGGATTTCTGCCTTGTAGACCCACTGTCCCTTCCACTATTTCACACTTTCTTCCCGCCACATGCTAAACTTATCTTTTGCTACCATATCAAGTCTAAATACTCTCATTGGTGTGACAATGAATTTGTCTGAAACCATTTTCAGTGATTGAGAGCTTAAACCACCTACCAATTATATAATCCAAATCATAGAATATCCCTTGAGCTTAAGATGTTTTTGGTCAGGCACTTATCACAATCCAAGTGTTGATTCCAGTGCTAACATCTTTTGGTGCATCTATGGGAGACGAAGGCCTTCAAACAATGTATTCTCCCGAGTCTCTTGTTTTAAATTGTTGATGATCAATTTTTTATGGTGAACAAGGATTAGTGACTTGAAGAAGATTGTGATCTTTCACCTGGCGAATCCATGACAAAGAATCCAAAGGCGACTCCACTATTTTCAGATCCAGCACTCTGATGGGAGTGATCCTCGCTAAAAGATATGCTTTCTGCAATTTTTCAAGGATATATGGTTTTCCTAATCCTTTTCCAGATATAAGTGAATGGAAATTTTCTCTTCCAATTTTTAGTGGACATGATTGGGAACTACCAACTGAGTTTTTATGGGATTGAAATGAAAAATTATGATCTACATATAAATAAAATTCCTTAAGTGTGGTGCTAGGCACTTAGAACAACAGATTAAAGACTTTGATATCACTTTATCTAAGAGTAAATAGACACATAGAATGATAGAAGAACATACTTGTGATCCGAGCACTTCCTATTCTCCTTATGTCGTTTTTTTTGTAGCCTCCAATCCAAATTAGATAGCCAGATTGATTCCTGCAAGTATAAAAAGAGAACAACAAACATATTTCGATATACAAATGCCTACTTATCTTAATCACTTAAATCGATTAAACATGAAACATATATATCATTCAAGAGTCCATTGCATGAGAAATAGAAACATAAATAGATACATATATGGGAAAATGAACAACAATATTTATTAAAGAGTAGAAGGGGGAGGTTACAACCAATGATTGATTTGATGTCACCAACTCTAGCTTCATCCCAACCTCATCACATTCAAAATCTCACCAACAACATATTTGTACTTTCACTCTCTCAATTGAGAATCAAACAACATTTCTTTACCAAAATTCTTCCTTCCCTAGCACTAGGATCTGTGCTCAATTTATAGGGCAACTGAAGGTAGTTTCTTAATGAATGACTTTCTAATAATAGGCAAGACATGTTCCCAAGCTCAGAGGTGTTAGATGGACACTTGGATTCAAAGTTTGACACATCTGGAATCTTCTATAAGGCACTGGCCATGTGGAGATTCCAGAACAATGAGAATTTTTCTCCCATTTGACCAACGCACCCTTGAATGTCGAGAAGTGCACTGTAGTGCACCCTTGAATGGAGGTGGCTGCATATGCAACGCAGTTAGTCCCTTGAGAGGCAGCGTTGGTGAGCTCATGAGTGATATAACATATACTTCAAACCTTGTATATCTTATAATATAAGCCATGAATGATTTGTTATTCTCTTAGGGCACATAGAAACTGAAATGTAAGGGGATGATAGACCCTATTTCAGTGGTCCTGGGGATGATGTCGAAATTGACCTATAACAGCTGTCCCCTGAAGCATGAAGTCAAAAAAATAACAATATTTTGAATGAGATTCTTTACGATGTGATGGGTTGGAACTGAATTAGAGTGGCAACCTGCATCAATCTTACAATATATTACATCATGAAATTTTAATCTTGATCACAAATTTCTGAGGGAGGCATTCCCATGCTTAGCACATAAACTATCTAATAACATGTACATAGTGAAGAAATTCGTCTACATTGGAATGTTGCCAAATATAGACATGCCATAGGCCCATGTCCGGATGACGATATGTATGTAAGGTCACCGTACATGTGATGTGTACAACAATCCTGAAATTGTAGCCCGGATGGCTGAAACGAGATCCGGGGTCTTCTTATCTCATTCACTCGATCGTTCAAGTACAAGTCTATCCATGCGAATATATGATTTGTAGTCGAACATGGTAAGACATCATTTGATTACCAGCCAATGATGTGAGCTGTTAACAAGCGCGAGAGAACCACCATTGATTTTAATGGCTCTCAAGGTACTGCAGTACATTTCGTAAGGCATGAATATATGATTTGATGTTGAACGCCAAACAAAATCTTTCGGTCAAAGGTATGGAAGCGAGGATCTTGTTGATGTTGTAACAAGCCTCATGGTACTGGAAAATGATGTTTCTAAGTAAACTTCCTGGATGATGATTTGATGTTGACGAGAAGCCACTCTATCGTGAAACGGGAGTTACTGATTTTAGAGAAAAAATGTGACTTGATATAGAAATTTTCAGGGATGATTGTCATGAAAATGAAGGTTTATGAGTATTGCAGAAGGAGGAGTATTCACTGGATGACTTCTCTTGAACATATCAACGACATGGAGATGAGTTGGCAGCATTGACCCAAAACTGAAGTGAAGGTCTAATGAACCATAGGTATGAATGAACCATCAAGAAGATTACCCAAATCAAATATTCACGATGATGGAGTGAAGTTTCATGTTCAAGAGCGACTTGATACCGTAAAAGTTCTATTCACTTTCCCAAATTTTCCCGGGTCATTTGTCGACGAGTACCTCTTTATTTTTTAACAAGATCGAGGAGGATAACAACATATGCTTGATCTATAATTCAACCCTTCAGGCGAATATGCATCACTATTTAATATTTTAATGAGTTTAGCAATAAATGAAACTCGATTATTGCCATGATAAACAAGCTCATCGCTATTTTATGTTTCAACCAGCCTAACGACAGTGAAAGCCTGATCCTTTTTCATATTTAGAGAGTTTGAAAAAGAGGGCAAAAGAAAACTCCATAAGTACTTTTTCGTAAAGTTGTCGCTCAGATTCGAAAAACTGTAAAGTGATATCTGAGAGAACCTCCTAGCCATGTTCGACTAATGTTTTCCTTTTTCATAAATAATCTATCTCAATCTAGAAAAGGGTTAAACTTATACTGAGTAGATTTCAATTCATTTAATTTTACAAGCTTGAAAAGACAAGTGCTCGACAATATTTTCACATTATCGGAGTTTGAAAAGAGCTAAAAGAAGACTCCAAGGGTTCATTTTTCGCTATTATCGAAGCTCGAAAAAGAGATAAAAGTGTGCTTCAAGTCCTTTTTCGTTTTTATCAAAGATCGAAAAATAAGGATAAAAGTATGCTTTATGTTTAAAACAACTGTTCAAAACAACATAAAATGGATTAAAAATACCTGTTTCATGAGAAAAAATGAATAAAGCCATAGTAACAACAATAAATATGATTTGAAAATAATCAAATGACTAATTAAAAGATTTTTTACTATTCATTTTTACCATTTGAAAGTTACCATTTTCATTTTGGAGCTTTGAACCTATTTTTTCCCTTGAACTTCAATTGTTGATTGCGATTCATTCTGTGGACGGTTTTCCTCACCGTTTGATCTAGGTTGGTGCCATAAACCTCCTCTTTCCTTCAATAGTCTTTTTGTTTCATTTAATTGCAATTTTTTATGGATTTGGGCCCCTTAGTGTAAATCTATTTTCAAAAGAGGGAAACACACCCTTGGATGTTGAAACCTGCTTTCGAATGTACCTAAAATGAAGGCTAGGTGCATATGCAATGCACTGTCTCTTGTCTAAGGCTGCATTGGGCGCAATTCACATTTTTTATTCTTGCATTGTGCCGAAATGTTTCCTAGTGTTTTGCATGAAAAGGGTCCTAATGAGTCTTATGGTTGTATTTCAGGGATTCAACGGACCAAAATGACAATTACTTGGAGGGAAAGAGAGCATGAAAAACAAAACATGATTTCCCTAAATGATTTGGTTACTGTAAGATGCCTCAAAGACTTAGGGTTGTTAAAGTACTTCCGTCTATCGGGTATGAGGCAACAGATGGAACTATTGGAGTTCCTTGTTCGTCCATGGGATCCGGCGATTGAGGCATTTCATATTGGGAACAAAGTGGTCCAAATTTTAGTGGAGGATATCTATTTTCTGACAGGCTTTGTCGAGGAGAGGCCTACCCATTTCTCTCTTAGGGTCTGCTCTCGAACGAGAGACGGTGAGAGACTATATATTGCAATATTGCAATCCAGGGTTAGAGCCTAGCAAGGATGGGAAAATAAAAATCCGGGATGTTCATGATTTTCCATTGAGAACCATCTTATTCACAATTGCAAAGATTTTTGGTACCACTACACTCCATGTAGCGAACAGATCTTATATGCAGTATGCACTAGAGTGCATGGAACCAACAGTTTTAAACTGGGATGAAGTCTTACTTTCTCTAATGAAAGAAAAACTGAGCAAGGAAAAGGGAGGAAGAAAGAAAATTTTCAACTATGGTTTGATCCTCATTTTTTTTTCCTTAGAGCAGATTCCACTGATGCAACCTTAGCATGTGACATTGGGTATATCTAACCCTAGATATCCAAGGATGCAGGGATGGGTAGAACTTATGGCTAGACATGCTGATCAATTGTCCATTGTGTTCGTGTTGGGTATGTGTTATATTCTTTCCACGACTAATCATGCGCAGGGGGGCGATAGCCCCCCCTGTACGTTGCGTTGGGCACAATGTCGGGGGGGTCACAGGGGGGCGGTAGGCCCCCGCTATTAGGGTCTGGGGCAGTGCCCTGGAAAAAAATTTGGTCCTTATTTTTCGATGTGCGGATCTGCCTCATGGTTTTGGGGTATGATGGTTTTTGGCCCCTGGTATTTTGTAGATTCGGTCAAGGGAACTACGGTTATGTTCTAATCCAGGGTTAATGGATTGGGGTTTATGTATGCTTCGGCATGTATATATATGTGTTGTAACACTAAAAGGAATATAATGAAAAATCAAGTTGGTCGTCTCGATTTGGGATCCAGGGGAATATCTCTGTGTTTATCTGTTTTATGTTTTGTGCTCTCGCTATTGTTTATTTTTTGTTTTAAGATTCGTTAGTAGATAACTTTTGTAAAAGGTTAAAACCTACATTTGGTATCAAAGTTGTTTCAGCTTCAAGGGGACGCCTTTTCTGCTGAGGGTTTTTTGTTCGGGCCTATGCTAGACCCTGTTCAGTGGGAGATCTTCGGGATCGATTCTTGTGGTGAAAGAAGATGGTGAGCGGCAGGAAGATAGAGATCCAGAAATTTAATGGTCAGATTTTTGAGTTGTGGAAGCTCAAGATGGAGGATCTGCTGGTGGATAAAGATCAGTGGATCGCGGTAGATCCAGGTACTAAACCAACGACAATGTCAAATGAAGACTGGAAGAAGCTGGATTGGAAGGCAAAGAGCACAATACGATTGTGTGTCTCAGATTCAGTATTGTTGAATGTATCTAGGGAAGCTACGACGAAGACCTTGTGGGACAATCTAGGGACTTTTTACCAATCTAATTCTATTGAATAAATTGTTCCTGCAGAAAAAGTTGTATAACCTGAGGATGAAGGATGGAGACTCGGTGACAGAGCATTTGAACGCCTTCAACACTGTGGTAAGTCAGTTGTCAGCTGTTGATATTAAAATCTGAGATGAAGATAAGTGCATCAGTTTGTTGTGTTCTCTACCAGACTCGTGGGACAGTCTGGTTATTGCAATAGGTAGAAATACAACTACCTTGAATTTTGATGACATTGTCTCAGCCTTATTGTTGGAGGAAATGAGACGAAGAAATATGAAGGGTCAGAATGGAGATGCCTTATATGTACAAGGTAGGTCCCAGAACAGAAACAAGAATAAGGTTTTGAGTGGGAGATCTAAATCTCCTGGAAAGTTTGTAAAGGTGTGCTGGAAATGCGGAAAGGAAGGGAAAAACAAAAAGGACTGTAGATCTAAAGCTCCTGAGAAAGGAAAGGGATCTGATGATGCTCCTTCTGCATAGGCAAAAACTACCTCGGATGAAGGTGGGGATGTGTATTTGGCTTCTTCTTCAAATAAACATGTAGATCATGAGTCATGGTTGATTGACTCGGATGCATCCTTTCACTTCACTCCCCATAGGGAGTGTTTCTACGAGTACGAGAAATATGATGGCGGTGATGTCTTCTTAAGTGATGATAGGAAGGCTAGAATCATCGGACGTGGAAAAGTCAAGATGAAGCTCCAAGGTGGAAGGATTAGAACACTTCCTAGTGTTCTGCACATTCTTGCATTGGCTAGAAATCTGATTTCTGTAAGCAAGATGGATGATGCAGGTGTAAAAACAGTGTTCGAGAAAAATACCTGTAAGATGGTTCGTGGAGCACTGGTATTAATACAGGGAGTTCGGATTGGAACTCTATACAAGCTTCAGGGCAGTACTGTTATTGTTGGGTGCAATAGTTTTTTGGTTCTCGAAAGTGGAGCGAAAAGCCTAGCGGTCTCTGGAGAAAAGACCATGCTATGGCATCAAAGGCTTAGACATATTGGAGATAAGGGCCTTCGGATACTGCATGGATACAGTGTTTCAATTTCTGTGAACACTTTGTATATGGGAAGCAGAATCAGGTGAGCTTTCCTTCTGGTGCTAAGAGGGAAAACAAGATATTAGATCTTGTGCACAGTGATGTGTTTGGACTTGTGTCGGTTCCATCACTGGGTAAGTCTGTGTACTATGTTTCATTCATAGATGACTTCTCAAGGAATACATGGATATATTTCTTGAGGAAGAAATTTGAAGTCTTTGACAGATTTAAATAATTTAAGGCTCTGGTGGAAAACTAGACAGAGAAGAAGGTAAAGGTGTCGAGGACAGATAATGGTGGGGAGTTCTGCAAGAAGGAATTTGAAGAGTTCTGTAAGAAGTGTGGTATAGCACGTCAGAAGACTACTCCATACACACCTCAGCAAAATGGAGTTGCAGAAAGAATGAACAAAACACTGATGGAAAAGGCAAGAAGCATGCTCAGTGGTACCGGGTTAGGACAAGAATTCTGGGTAGATGCAGTGGAGACTACATGTTACTTGGTTAATATATCATCTTCATTAGCGTTGGAGGATAAGACTCCACATGAGGTATGGACTAGTAAGAAACCCTCTCTTTCACATCTGAGGGTATTTGGATGTGATGCATATGTACATGTTCCAAAAGAGAAAAGGACCAAGTTGGATAATTAATTTGAAAGGTGCATCTTTATTGGGTATAAGGATGGTTTAAAGGGTTACAAGCTTTGGAACCCACAAGCAAGGAAGGTTGTGTACAGTCGAGATGTGGTGTTTACATAGGTGAAATATGTTGTTAAACATGAAGTCGTACCAAAGGAACCTAAGAAGATAGAGTTTGAGCTAAAGGAGGATGAATCAGACTCTACAACAGAAGAAGACTCAGAAGAGGAAGAGCCACAAACTCCAGTTGTGACAAGATCAGCTTGGGAAAGAAGATAACCGGAAAGGTATAGTCCATTTGCTTTCTTTTCAAATTTTGCTTTAACTATAACTGATGATGATCCTAGAACTGTCAGGGAGGTAGTAGATTCAGAGGATGGAAAACTCTGGAAGGAGGCCATGGTTGATGAAATGGCATCCTTGCATAAAAATGAGGCATGGGATCTAGTGGAGTTGTCGACTGGAAGGAAGCCCATCAGGAGAAAATGGGTGTTTAAGAAGAAGATGAATGTAGAAGGCATGGTGGAGAAATACAAAGCTCGATTCGTAGCAAAAGGTTATTCCGAGGTGTCGAGAATTGATTTTGGTGATATTTTTTCTCCTGTTGCCAAAGTTACTTCTATTAGATTACTTTTATTTGTTGTTGCCGCATTTGATTTTGAGGTAGAACAAATGGATGTGAAGACAACATTTCTTCACGGGGATCTGGAAGAGGAGATCTACATGGAACAACTTGAAGGCTTTATGGTGAAGGGGAAGAAATAACTATTATGCAGGTTAAATAAGTCTCTGTATGGGTTAAAACAGTCACCAAGGATGTGGTATCATAAATTTGATACCTACATACGGGAACTTGGCTTCACCAGAAGCAAGGAGGATCACTGTGTTTATTTTAAATTAATTGGTGATCGTGTTATTTATTTGGTCTTGTATGTGGATGATATTTTTTGGATTGGAAATGACAAAGAAATTATCCAAGATTTGAAGACCCAACTATTCTCCAAATTCGACATGAAGGATCTTGGTGCTGCAAACTATATTTTTGGCATGGAAATCAAGAGAGATCGGGCAAAGAGGAAGCTCCGGTTAAACCAGAGGAAGTGTGTCGAGACTATATTGCAGAGGTTCAATATGCAGGATAGTAAACCGATGAATGTTCTGATCCCTGTAGGTACAAAGCTGTCTACTGAACAATGTCCCAAGACACAAGAACAAGAGGAGGATATGTCCCGTGTTCCATATGTAAGTGCAGTGGGTAGCCTGATGTATGCGATGGTCTGTACTAGACCAGACATTGCACATGCAGTGGGAGTATTGAGCAGGTTTATGTCAAACCCAGAGAAGGAGCATTGGACAGCAGTGAAGCGGGTTTTCAGATATTTACGTGGCACTAATGATTATGGCTTGTGCTACCAAGGAAGACTGGGATTGGAAAGAGTGTTGGACATTCATGGTTTTGTTGATGTAGACTAGGCTGGAGATTTGGACCAAATAAGATCTACAAGTGGGTATGTGTTTAGCCTATTTGGAGGTGCAGTCAGTTGGATGAGTAAAAGACAGTCTGTAGTGGCTCTTTCAACTATAAAGGCTGAATACATAGCAACCACTCATGCAAGCAAGGAAGCAGTTTGGTTGCAGAGATTGTGTTCAAATATGGGGTTGGTGCAGCAAGCTATAAGGATAGATTGTGATAGCCAAAGTGCAATTTTCTTGGCTAAGAACCCTGCTTATAATTCAAAGAAAAAGCACATTGATGTTTAATATCACTTTGTGAGAGATATGGTTGAGGCTAAAAGGGTTTTGCTGGTAAAGGTGGACACTTTGAAACATGTTGTAGATGCATTGATGAAGTCTGTAAGCACTTAGAAGTTCTCTTGGTGTAGAGAAATAATGGGTGTTGCAGAAGTGGGCTAATGACTAAGCTCTCCTGTGGCCCCCTATGGAAATAAAACAAAAAGTGGGAGAATGTTGGGTATGTGTTATATTATTTCCATGACTAATCACGTGCGGGGGGGTAACAGGGGGGTGATAGCCCCCCTTGTATGTTGCGTTGGGCGCAACGTTGGTGGGGTCACAGGGGGGGGCAGTAGCCCCCCCTATTGGGGTCTGAGGCAACGCCTCGAAAAAAAATTTGGTCCTTATTTTCTGGTGGGTGGATCCGCCCATGGTTTTGTGCATGGGTTTGCACATGGTTTTGGGGTACAATGGTTTTCAGCCCCTGGTATTTTGTAGATCCGGCTAAGGGAACTACAATTATGTTCTAATGCAGGGTTAATGGATTGGGGTTTATGTATGCTTCAATATGTATATATATGTGTTGTAAATAATGAAAAATCATGGTGGTCGTCCCGCTTTGGGATCCAGGGGAATATCTCTATGTTTATCTGTTTTAAATTTTATGCTTTTGCTATTTTTTATTTTCTGTTTTAAGATTCGTTAGTAGATAATTTCTGTACAGGGTTAAAACCTACAGTTCTCTACTACATTCTTCGCCTAGTTCAGGCGAAAAATTAATGCCATCGATGAATATGCATATGCAGGCGTCGATTTCCGAGGAGATCCAAACTTAGCTTTACCAGAAGGTGCTCAGTGGGGTGCAATTGGTAAGAATGTTTTGACCATGTTTTTTTATTTTTCTTAGGTTTATACATGTGTTTGTTCTTTAATTTTTTCCCAAGACTAAACTAAATTTTTTATGTAATGCAGATGTGGGTCGAGTTCAACCAGTGGGAGAGCTAGAGCATGGAGCAGATGAGCCAGCAGAGAGGGTTGTCGGGAGAGCAATCCTTCAGGATTTAGATATGGCTGAGGCTCTTGCTGAGCTTCAACAGCACATACAAGGGTTGAAATTCGGGATTCCAGATTGCCAGATCGAAGAGTTACCCATGTGATTGCAGCGCCACACTATTGGCGTTCCTAACTGCCGGATGCAGTCACTTCATAGGATAGCTAGATCAATAGCATGTTATCATGAGCACCACTAGTTTAATTTTGACATGTTGCATACATTTTAAGGTCAAATGATAAATGTGTCTTGGGCACAAATTTTGTAAAAACCTATAACTATCTAACTATTTGATTTCAGTGTTTTCCCATGTTTATTGCACAATTCTATTCAATTATGTGAATGTATTTTACATGTGTTGCAAAGGTCTTTTTATAACATAATTTGCTAAAGAATCAATTAATGTGTTCAAGTTTTTGGAAATATGTTGATATTGAATGAAATCAAAATGTCTTTCCAAAATTCGAACTCTTAGGTACATACGATGAAGTGTTGGATTTCTAACAATATAAACACTAGTAAGTTTCAGTACCACAAGTTGTGAGTCTAACCTTATGATGATGCGGTTAATACCAAATGAAATGGAATCAGAGAGAAGTTCAATCAACGTGCTATACTCAGCGATATTGTTTGTATATCGACCGATACAATTCCCTTGAAAACTCACTAACTCGTTGTTCGGAGCAAAAATGGCCCACGATGCAGAGATAGATTCTACGTAATACGACTAGCATCATCAGCATACCCAACAAATGGTTCCAAAGATTAAAACATCTGCGATGAAATGTAAAGAAAATTACTAACTTCAAGAAAACTCTAGAAAACAAACTAATTCAGTAAATCCAAATCAACAACATATATATAATATAATACAATGCTCATGATTAAGCATAGTAATGTTTCAAATACAACCCATTTCGGGGTTCCGCCAACGAAATTCCATCATAATCTACCAACTCTTAGGCACCCTTAGTAACAACTCTTTTGACAATATAGGGTCCATGCCATAATGGCTCAAATTTTCTTGTACCTATTACATCAGCTTCCTGATCATAAAGAAGGACCAGGTCACCCTCTGAGAAAATGCGAGGTTGGAAATTCTTTTTGTATTGTGCCTTTATACATCTCTTATGCGCTTTGTTGGCCAATTGGGCTTCACGATGCATTTCATCAAGATGGACGAGGTTAAAAAGACACGCTTCTTCAGCAAAGGTGTCGTGTAACAAGTTGATTGCAAGTTTTAACGACGGTATTTCACATTGGATTGGCAAGATAGCTTCCAAACTATATGCCAATTGAAAGGGGGTAAATACGGTTGAGTTTCTCACCGAGGTTCGGTACGCCTACAAAGCCGAGTACAAGATAAAATTCCAGTTTCATTTACGAACTCCTATCATTTGTTGAAGCATTTTTTTAAGAATCTTGTTAATAGCCTCAACTTGTCCATTTGATTGTGGATAATAAGGAGTAGAACAATCATGTGTCAGTCCTAATTTGGCAGTCAATTCATTCATCATATGATTGCGAAAATGTGAACTATGATCTGTGACTATAGCCTATGGGACCCAAACTGTGAAATGACACGATTAAAGAAAAACAATGCAGTTGTTTGTCTTGTGTTGTTGAATGTAGGCATCGCTTCGACCCACTTGGTAAAGTAGTCTACTGGGACAATAATATAACCATGCCCCCCGGATGAACGAGGGTTACAGATCATTAAGTCAATGCCCCATTTTGAAAATGGTCCCACAAAGACAATGAGATGCATTGGTGCGGGCGGTTTGCAGATTTTATGATCAAATATCCGGCACGCATGACAACTTCTGACCGCGAGGATGCAGTTGCAAAATATGGTAGGCCAAAAGTAACGAACGTGGAGTATCTTCTGCGCGGTAGCATATCCAGAAAAATGTCCACCACAAGCCCCAGCATGAAAATCATTTAAAACCTTTTCAGCCTCCTCATGAGTGAGGCACCTTCTTAAAATTGTATCAACACCATGACAATAAAGTGTATCATCAACAATCAAATAATCTTTGACTTGGTATCGAATATGTCGCTAGTCAGAGTGAGAGGTATCAGGTAGAAACGTCTGGGTCTGGAGATAAATGATAAATCCCCATACCAAGGATCAGATGATCCGATCAAAAACAGAGACTCATCAGGAATAGATGGTTTCGATGTAGTAGCAGTACTATCATAGGGAAGGTCACAAATAAGCTCATCAAAAACTAAAGACTTCTTTGACTTTGATTTGATGAATTCCAAATCAAATTCCTGAAAAATGGCAATCCATTTTGAACAGTTTCCCCCCAGCAATTGACATGATAAGATGTAAGTCATGGGGTTTCAATTTGAAATGACAATGGTCTTCCGGAACATGATATAGTGGAAAAATATTCGGATAGTTTGAACAGCCGCCAAGGCAAGATTTTCTATGTACGAATACTTCACTTCTGTATCATTGAGATTATGACTCAAATAATAGATCGCATGTTCTATCCCATTTTCTACTTGGACCAATCCATAAAAATTTTCGTATCAGTCGCGGTGATATATAAGAAATAATCACTCTGATAATTGGGGGGATACATTAATGACGCCTGGAAAATTGTATACTTTACAGCATCAAAAGAAGCTTGTGCAACTTGGTCCCAATGGAAGGGAATCCCCTTT
Source organism: Pinus albicaulis (assembly GCA_034641835.2). Classification (NCBI taxonomy): domain Eukaryota; kingdom Viridiplantae; phylum Streptophyta; class Pinopsida; order Pinales; family Pinaceae; genus Pinus; species Pinus albicaulis. The sequence continues at coordinate 171,996 of JAXQQM020085887.1, read as the reverse complement.
TTCAAGAGCTGGGTAAATCCTTTATCTATTTTGGTGTAGTTGGGTATGAACCTCCTTAGAAAGTTAGCCTTTCCTTGAAGTTTCTATAACTGAATCAAATTTGATGGCGCAGGAAAATCAAGTATGGCCTGGACCTTCAATGGGTCTATTTGAATTCCTTCTTTTGAGACACCGAATCCTAGCAAAGGACCAGAACCAACACAAAACACACATTTATGCGAATTGAGGCATATTTTGTAGTATCAATAGCATAAAAATATAGCTCTCAAATGCATAGGGTGATTAGTGCAATTTCGTGAATGCGTGGGTAAATCGTTTAGATAGGGTTGAACAATGTGCTTGATGTCATTGAAAGCATAATCCATTTCTCTCTAAAAACTTTCCCCAGTGTTCTTTAAACCAAATGGGAGTTTTCGATAAGTGAATGTGCCCCAGGGACAAATGAATTTTGTATTATATTGGTCCTCTAGGCAAATATTGATTTGATTGTAGCCTGAAAATCCATCCATGAACGAAAATATTTCACATCCAACACAATATTCAATAATATGGTTGATAAAGGGAGTAGGATAGTTGTCTTTTCGAAAAGCAAGATTTACATTCCAATAATCGACACACTGATGGTTCCTTGTTTTTTCATAACAATAATGATGTTGGAAACCCACTCAGTTAGTGCAATAGGGTAAATGAAACCAACACACAAAAATTTTTCAACTTTTTATTTAATGGCAGCGGCCTTCTTCGGATGAACAGGACGAAGGCATTGACGTACCGGCTTGAAATTAGGGTACAAATTAATAGTGTTTTCAATGATATTATTACCTATGCCTGGAATTTCCTCGTAAGACCAAGAAAATACATCACAAAATTCATGAAAGAGAGAGAAATCTGTTTCGAGTTCTGATGGAGAACAAGACATGCCGACATGAATGTTTTCTACAATGTTGGGTTTGGTCGAAATATCAATAGAAATGTTTTCTTCAATATTTGATAAATTTCGCTCGTAATTGATTGCATTAATAGGAAAATGATTCGAAAAGAATGTTTTGATTGATGGGTGATATAGTTCACTAAGATTATCTTCTTTTCAATCTTGAAGATGGGAGTGATGATGATGATCTTCCCATGGTTCTCCTTCTAGCATCATGGATTCCACAATATTCTCATCTTTCAAGAAATTTGAGGAAAAATAATCAGATGGAGTGCCAAAATCTAATGAACGATCAAGCCAAACGACCAGCGACGATGATTTCGGATTCGCCTCCCAAGGCATATGAGTGATTGCTATGCCAGCTCAATTAGGATGGGAAACAAAAACTCATCCAACGTAACAAATTCAAAATTACCTGTAATCTTCCTTAAGCCAGATGGAGTGGAAGATATCAAGCAATAGGTATCTATAATTGCAATTTCTGTCGACGCCGGAGGCTGTGGTAATACAAAGGTTCCCATGAGAGTGGAATCCTTTAAGAGCCCTACACCAATGTTTGGAAGTGCGAGTTGGGGTTCGTGAACTAACAGTACACTTCCAGTTACCTGGGAACTGGAGGCAAAGAATTATAGCTGATTGATGACTGTGATGACACCTTTATGTGGAAAGGTGATTATTCTAAAATATGTATAAATGATCACAGTCATAGCATATACCCATGGCCTTCCGAGTAAAATATTTTATTCAAGGGGTCCGTCAACAACCTCAACTTCAACATTCATTATTTCCCCCTCTAGTTCAACATGTATATTATTGATAATACCGCAAGGCTTATATGTACATCCATCAAAATATTTCAACGTCATAGGCGATTGATATAGGTGCGGCGAGCCAAGTGACTTCTAGCAGTTTAGATACATAATACACTTAGATGTTGTTAGGGTCCTATAATAATAGGGATCATAATTTTGAATTGACTATGCTTAGTCTTGTAATATTGTACATACTTTGCTTTCTGCAAATGTTTTCCCATATTATAAATGTAAAGAGGGTAAGTCCTAAAAGAAAAATCAAAGGACTAAAAGAAAAGATCAAAAAAGAAGATAAAGTATGAACCCCACAAAAAGAGATAAAAATAGACCCTAAAAGTGTTGCACATTCAAATGCCACTACTTTTACTTTACTTTGCAAATAAAAATTGTGTGTAGCTTGTCCAAAATGCCACAATTCATGACGATCAAACAATTTAATCTTGATTCATTCATGATTTAAATTTCATGTCAATAGTTATTGAATAAAGAACTTGCCAAACCATTTAATATTGGTAGATTAGTAGTTAGGTAGAGAAATAAAAATGAGCTCATCAATTTAATTTGAGCCATTGGAAGTTATAAGGTTAGAAGTAGGTTAGTTTGCTTATCAAAAGAAAAATAAAGGGTCAGCAAGCTCAAATGCACCTAATAAATGAATAAAAAATGTTAGGGTAAATAAAGGGTAGGCAAAAACACTTTTACAAGTCATGGAAAGCATCAATTGGTCATTTCATATCACTAATATCCCCCAAATCCTTTTCCCCTTGCTTAAAACCCCATTGACACTCTAAGAAGGCATTTTCCCTTGTAAACTATCCTTTTCCCCTCATTTTAACCTTTTCCCCTTCCTAAAACTCCTTTCCCCAGTTAAAAAATACATTCGCCTTTGAAAAATAACTTCCCCTTTACTAATTCCCTTTTTCCAATTAAAACATGCAAAAAACCCACTTTGCATAGTTTTTAATGGTTAAAATAATGTTGAGCCCCACTACAAAAACTCCTCCCCGATGTCATTTTAACACTTATTCCTAATGATTTATTAACATCCCACATTCATATTCATTTACCCCATATTATATTAAGATCCCCGATCCCATATCATATTAACCCCTTTTATATTAATTTAAACCTATAGTTTATATATATCCCGGTCCTACTTTGCTATAACCCCGCACTTATTACTCCTCGCTTTGTATATTTTATTAATCCCCCGCTATATGTTAAACCTTGTTTTAATATGATTTCCCGACCCATCGCATATATGAAACCCGGGTCCCACTTTACATAATCCCATCACATATAAATACTGACCCCACCTATCAAATCCCCCCAACTTACCCATTCACCCAATCATCCGATTAGATCCAATGGACAATAAGCCCTTTCACACTCTCCACTGCCCGATGTTTAAAACCATAGGGGGAGTGCAAAATGGGTGGTTTCGCACCCCCTCCCATTTGCCACACGACAACCCACGCCTTATCGCATCCTCAATCCCGAAACCACTTTACCGCTTTTTAGCATGCGATAACCTACCATACCAATATTCTATTATGCGACGAAACCAACCTTGTTTGAATTTAACCTCCCCACCCTATGTTTAACCACCTCCGGTTAAAAGCAATAAAGCCCTCCCTAAAACAGATTTCACCATTTCTATTAAAAACTGCGAAAAGGAAGCCTTGCCGACCTATTTTGAAGCAAGTATAGACTCAAATTCAATCCTTTTGCTACCAGAACCGTTGCTGACTCAGATTTAAAGCTTTATAAGACCAAGAAAACCTTTGTTGTGACCAAAATCCCTTCTGTAGACCGAATTGCGCCATTTCACAGGTATTCCTAAGTGCCAGAAGCCATTACTTAAGCTAAATAAAGTAATAATTTCTAATTGAACAAGTTAAATGGCCTCCTAGAGCATAATCTCTGTTAACCCTCTGCCACCACCTGTAATTGATGTTGAACATACCCTCCTTGCTGATAAATACTTCAAAATTAGTGATATGGTCACTGATTTCAACCTCTTGGACATCCACTGCTGGAGCCATGAGAAATCCATAGACCAGGCTGATGATATCTACCTTTGGGACCCAAATTTTCCTAAATATATCTTCCCATAGACCTTCCAATTTCCAGAAATCATCAGACTCTGTCAAATTAATTACTTTCTCAATGAAAGAGCCCTAGTAACCCCTTGCAAAGAGATTTTATTCACAATCACTGCAGAATCCATAAATTAGATGTTGCAAATCCAACCCAAGCCTGATGAAGCCCCATTATCAATTGAAATCCTCACTAAACTATATCTGAAGCTGGATTTTCCCAAAAGGTTTCAAATATTCCAAACCTTCCTTCCTCCATTAGTAGAAACCTCAAAGAGTAACCCTCCATAATCAGCTTCAATTTTTTCAGAGAGAACCAGACAGATTGTCACAATGTTGTCATGCATCTTAGGGTACTTCACAGATGAATATGTAGATGCTTCTATATTAGGTTTTTTGTCCATATTCTGCCCAGGACAACCTCCAGCTTCCACATTTAACTTTGCTCAATATCTATCAAATGCCATCCATGAACAATTATTTTAATAACCAGAGGAAGGAGTGTTTAAATACTCCTCTGTCTTGTTTCATTTATTCTTATATTTCCAATCAGAAAGGTTTGCAGTTAGCCTTCCAAAACTGGACACAAAGGGTAACCCCCAATCTGTAGTCTTCTAGACATCCTTACTCAGAAAGGATTCCACATAATTCAGCTACAAGGACTTCATTGATGCATTTTTTTATACAGTTTTCAACATGCTAAGCAGTAGCATTCAACCTAGGGTTAATGAAGAGATAAAGAAAGTCTTACAATTGTCAGAACAAAGTAGAATAGGAGACTGGTATTTATACCAGAACCATACTGAAATTAGGGTGTATGGATGTCAGCTCACTCCATACAAACTGCCCAAATACCTCCCAATGAGGTTATTTGCATTAGAATACATCAGACATATCCTAAACTCAAATGAAGTTAATTTCCTATCAACAAAGAAGAAAACTTAGTTTAAGATTAAGAACCAGCTTGGTCCTTTCATTTTCAATAATAGGAATGTTGGTCAACAAGTAGATAAGTGTTTGCAAGATTTCAAGTTCAGTAATACTTTCAAATGGCAGTATGATCCTTTGGGAGTCATCAGTAAACAAAGAATCAAATTCAAATTGACTCCTTTTGTTCATGAGTCAAAACAAGAGATTGAAAAGTATTTGAAATTGTTAGAGTGGTTGGAAAATAATTTACAAGAGGTGGAGAAACATGCTGATACTAGTTCCATCCTGCATAATCCAGCCCCACAAGACAGGAACTCAAAAAGAACAAGAGAGGAAGGCTCCTATTTTGTTGAAACCACTACTGACAAAAAATTCAAGTTAATGTACAGGGAAAAGGCCAAACTGAATCTAGTGGTATAACAAGTTGAAGTCATTGATACAGTTGAAATCATTGATACAAATATAATTTTCAGGGATAATGCACCTCCCATAGTTTCAGAAGAAACACACCAGCCATCAACTTCTAGTGCTCAGATCATTTAGAAACAACATAGTGTAGAAGTTTCTTCATCATGCAAACCAATGAATAAAGAACAAGACATAATAGAGAAGTACATAGAAATCAAACTCAGGAATGAGGCATTGAAAGCTGTGACTTATGCCCAATATTGGAAATAGACTCCTAGTGACCAGAATAGGTTTCTTTCAGCCCTTGATTATAAAACTAGCAAGATGCAAATGACCTTTTTGTAGCCAACAATGTAGGCTCCAAAGTCATCAGTAGACTACAGGAAAACAACATTTGAAGCTATGGCTAAAGATGTGCATCCCATAAATCAAATTGAGTTTCATAAGAAAGCAGGAGAAATTATCTACTTCACTATGACCAACAAAGCTATGAGTGTCCAAAAACTACAAAATTCTATAGAAAATATCATAGTACAGTTAAAACTAGAGAAGGTTTCCTCACAATCCGAGGATAATAGAATTAAAACACTTGAAGAACTGTTCATAGAGGTTGGACATGATCCAAATAACATCAAAGCGGCTGAGGAAATTATCAAAAAGAAGAATGCAGACATTTTTGCATTGAAGAAACAATTGAAATTACCTCCCATTGAACATCCGCAAACTAAGGAAGTTTTGGAGAATGAAGGTTAGAAAGATGAAATTATGAATCTCATCATTCAGTTGACAGCTCAACTGAAAGAGATGGAGAGTGAAATGGCTAAATTGGTGCAAGAAAATAAGGTCGGCATGGAAGTAATCCATGTCACTGCCATCCCTATAGCTTCAACAACAGATCCATCTACTTCATCAGCTCCATTACTTACAGCAGTATCAGTTACTATAGCAGTTCTAGTAACAACAAAAGTTTCAGTAATACCAGCTACCACACCAGCAATAGAAACAACTCATCCCAATGATAAGGAAAGTAAATTGATTAAAGCCATGCAAGACATGCCAATCCAAACAACTGATATTAATAGACTTAAAGAAAAAATAAAAATTATAGAAGATGAAAATAAGTTGGCTCAAATCATGCATAAGGTTGAAACACATAAGTAAAACAGATTGAATGACAGAGTACAGAAGTTAGAAAAAGAATTAACACCGAAAGAGCCACTAGCCCAAGCAAAGCAACAAATGTGGACCAATATCATTAACTCTGTTAATGATATTTGGCCTTCAATCCAAGTTATATTTGAATAGAAATATTTGATAAAAGAAGCAAGTGAATCTATTCAGAAAGTCAAAGAAGAACTTGGGAAGAAACCAGAAGAGGCCACTGAGATAATTAAGTTTCTCAATTATGAGAACAAGCAAGAATTAGAAGAAATTGGGATAAGTGATAGAACAGAAATAATCTTAGAGGTAAAAAAGGTAATTTCCAAGAGAAATCTCATGATACACCTTGAAGATAAGTGTCAAAACATGGAGCTACCAGTAAACATGTTCATGATCAAATTTGATGTTTTGAGGCAGAAAGATCTGCCAAATCCTTTGGTGATTAATGACAGACTAATGAAGCATGAATATTATGACAAGAATATCAGAGAAGTGGCTAAAGAATAGTCCAACAATTCCTCTATGAAAGGAATTCCTACAGGAAAATTACTCTATCAGACTTTTGAAAATCTCTTTAACCTCTAGCATGAGGTAAATCACCTCTTTATAAACAAGCCTAAATTTACCAAGTACACTGAAATAGATGAGATTTATAGGAGAATGGTAAAAATTAAATTACCAGATGAAGAGGCTTGGGAAATATTATATGATTTACTCTGAAAGGTAAAAGTAAAGCAGGTGAACAGAGCAGTCAAGGTTAAAGAGTAAAAGAGCGGCCAGATAAAGATGAATACATATGAAAGATAGAGTTTAGAGATCAAAACAGATTTAAAAGATAAATCAGAAGATAACCAGCATAAATATGCAGCCAGCGTAAAAGCAACAGTCAGAGAGATAAGGCAACAAAATATCAAAGAAAGCAAACAAAAAATCCAATAAATAGGGACAACTTGCATTTAGTTACATAGGTGTCTCTATCTTCTTGCAGGAAGATATTTTATTTCCCTTGAATAAATCCTAAAATCAGTTTTAGGATATTTTATATTACATTTTGTCTAAATACTTCATAATTCGAAGTATTGAGTGTGGATTCTTGAACATTTCTATAGTTGTAATTGATATACATACCCGAGGGTGTATTGTACCATTTTAAAGTCAACAAATAGGACAAGTAATAAAGGCATTACATTACAAGATTCATGTGTTGAGCTACTTCAGTGAAGTATATTTCAATTGTTCATTGTTATTTTCTTAAGTATTCCATAAACTTGCATGTTTTCCAAATTTAAATGTTATAGCAGGAATATAATTGTAGAAATTGTTTAAGTACACTCAGTTTTGAACTGTTATTCATTTTAATGCTTTCCTCTGATATCTGGATATGAGAATCCTTAATTTCTCTCTAGTCGTGATTGACCTCTTTCACCTTCCCTCATTATCCGGTTTAAGGAATCCTTAACTGCTCTTTGATCCCGATTGAAAACCACTTCACCATTCAACATAAAAGATCTGATTTTTCTCAACTACCTTGCCCTGTGAACACTTCCTTTAGAACTTGATTCTGTCATGTTTTCTTGATACATTGATTCCATAGCCCAATGGAAAATAGACAGACACCTATCCATATAAATCAATAATTCCACCAACCAAACCAAAACCAAAACCGATCAATCTTACATAACTAGCCTAAAATCAATTAAAACAACAAATTTAAATCATAAATAGAGAGCCCTCACTGAGCATTAGAAATGCTAGATCCTGATCTCAAAAGTAGGTTGATAGCTACCTCTAATATTTCTTTAAACAAACATAACAACCCTAGGAATTATTGGAGTGATAAAATATGCTCCCTCATCAATAATAGTAAGATGAACAAGGTGATTGAGAACATTTACTTGGATGGAGAATTCCAATTCTATTGGTAATTTTTGCATATATCCCATATGATTAAAGACTATGAGATTGGAATCTGTCGGATAAATTCCACCAATTGTTGACAACAAAGCCTCCTTCTGGAAGGGACAATTTTGTAGCACCTCAAGCGCTGACATCACTGAAGGGGATTGAGTCAAATCTTCAACTATATTATAATTTTGAGCAGCTCTGGCTAAAGGATTAAATGTCGATTTATGAACGACTCCCTTTGGTGGCTTTATTGTCAATTCAGGAATAATAGTAGGTGGTATCGATTCCGTAGATGGATTCGTGGTTGAGGTAGTAGGTTGATCAGTAGCCTGAATACCATAATATTTATTACTCGTTGACACTAAAACATCAGTCGATGGCTTCGTGACAGACAACATAAGCACTTGGGAACTAGAAGCTGGATCCATAGCAACCAAATTTGTGTTCGGATTCGGAAATGGATCTGTCATCACAGATGACGCATGCGAGGTCTGAACCATTTTTGAGATTTCGGCATGGTGAGAACAGTCCTGAAAAAAGTGTTCCTCATTATAGATTACGCAAGGGTAATGAGGTTTACGATTTCCAGTCGATTGATCAGATGATCTTTCTTGTGGGGTAGAAGTTTGCTTTTTCTTTGATTTCCCTTTTTTCTTACTTTCGGGTTGCTTGTCACTTTTTCCCTTGTCAGATGACATGGCATGGATTTCAGAAGAAGGCATAGGATCAGATGTAGTAGAGTGATGTGTGCTTGCAGTACCGATCATACCGTCTCTAGCATGAGAATCCTTAGATGGAGGAGGAACGGTAAAATTAAATCGCGACGCGTTAGGAATTTTCTCGCAGAGCGTGCTAGTTTGAGTATAAATCAAGTCTAAATACACGGCACAAGAAATGACTTGCTCTTCAGTGATGACACCACCCTTAGCCGCATCCTCAGTTATAGATGGTAACAGGGACTTAATGAACCACTCAGCAAGGATTTGATCAGGAACAAATTTATTAACCATTCTACGACAATGACGCCACTCATGAATATGATCAGAAATGTGAGTAGCATTAGTCTATTTAAAATTAGTCAAGAGTTTCATTATAGTTTCATATTTTATGCGTAATTGAAAGTGGGTCAAAAAAATAGTAGCTAGGGTAGTGAAATTATCAAAATAAGCTGTTGGTAACTCAATGTACCATTTTGCAGCCAGACTAGTGAGCGTACACTGGAAAATACGTAGTCGAACAGAGTCATCATTTAGGGAGTTAGACTAACACCACAAATGATAAGTCATAACATGAGTTGACGGGTATTCCCCAGGGTTTCCATTGAACTTAGGAATATCTGAGGGTAATTTATGAGGTATCACCAGCCACCAAGGAGCATAGTTGATTGGATCATTGGTGAGTCGGTTTAAATCTAGTAACTCTAAAGTTGCAACAAAGGGTAACTGTCGATTAAGGTCGGGTTGAGCATAGCTAGGTTATGATGGAATTGCTTGGAAAACAGGCCTTTGAGTACCAGCATAAGGAATTTTTTTTTGGTAACCTAGATAGGGGTTGTTTTGATAAGAAAATTCTTAAGGATTTTGTTGACCAAAACCTGGGTATGTTACTTGTTGAAATGAAGGTTGTGGCATTTGTGCTTGTGGCTGACAAGTGATATGTCCACCAATATTATAACCCAAACTAGGATAGCTTGGATTCAATTGATGATAGGTATAACATGGTTGCGGTTGTGACATACCATAATATGGTAATCCAGCTTGTGAATAAATGATTCCGGATATAGGTAGTTGTTTTAAACTAGCCAAAGGAGTTGGAGTCTGAGGGCCCAATACTTGAGGGTATTGGGTTGAAGGACCTGCCTAATATGGTTGAGGTACACCACTTTGAGTCTATAATAGGGGTAAAAATGTATTAACAAGTGGAGTTGATGTGGGTGCAACAGGTTGAACCAATTGATACGAGTGTACAACCGTTTGTTGTTGGATAGGCAGAGTGGGCTGCCATTGGCAAACATTCATTCTAACATTAGCATGGTCAAATAACGACGGAGTACTATCAAAATTGGTGACCATAGGTTGCCCCCTAGCATGAGGAGTATAATAATATGGAAAATATTGTTCTCCAAATGCAGGGAGTCCAGTTGAAATTGTACTATATGAAATATACCCAGATGGACCAGCTTGATATTTCCCTGATTATGTGAATAAAGGATCAAGCTATTCAGTACTCATTATAGATTTACCAGTTAGAATACCAGACAATGACATTGGTGAAGTCCATGGGTTTGAGGGTGCACCAGAGAAGGTTCCAGATAAATATCGATAACCAGGTGGGACGGAAGGGACACCATATAGATATGACTCTGGTGAAGTTGTGAACATCGACAGGGGTAACAAGAGAAGTTGTTGTCACAATTGGAATAGATGGTCCAACCGAATATGTTGGCTCAACCATGTTTTTTCGACCAAATGTATACCCTATTGGATCTACGGGAACTCTAATAGACATAGGATCAACAAGAGCAGAGGCAAGTGATTGAGGAAAATACTCATACAGGTAAAGCTCCGCCCCAAAATGAGTTAGAGTTAAAGGTGTTTCGTCTTGTGGTATTTATTCAATCGAAATTAAACCAGGTGGAAGGATTTCGCTGTCAGGCCCAAAGTATATTTCAGGAGATTGACTACGCAGTATGGGAGACTCAATGGCTACAATATATTGTGGGGCAACCGATACAGGAACAACTTCTAGTCATTCGACTTCAGGATGCAGATGTTCTGGGAAAAAAGTGACAGGTTCCGGATCAACTTCTAGTTGAACAACATCGGGTTCGGGAGGTATGGTCTCACTGATTGGATGGATCGTGACCATGAGTAGTTGTGAGGACTCCATCTCGACAACAGTAGATGAACCAGGATTTGTAGAAACAACTTGTGCCGACTCTGGTATATGTGAGGATGATGTCGCACCAGAGGTACTGATAGTACTAGTTTTGGTAGAGCGATGTCGCCTTCACCGACCAGAAGTGGATTCCGGTGGTAAAGGTGGTTTCAGTGCTATTATACGCGAACGATGGGGAAAGGGATGTTCTTCTTCCACAATGACTGATTTATTTTATGACCAAAAACAAATAAAAAAAATAAAAGGGGCAATTCTAGGAAAAAGGTTTACCAAGTAATTGTGAACTGCAGAATACTTCCTAGCGAATAAAAAATTATGGGAAAACGATCTCCCCAAATGTTGTGTTGGGTGTATCACAAGTTGCAAGGCACTCGAATCGGTTCAATATGGATGGATAGCAGCCTAAAGTTTTCCTCCCAAATATACTTGAAGGTACGTGGAATCCCAAGTCTGTATTAGTGTTGTCTAATGCGAAACCGCACAATGAGAGCACCCCCTTATACTTTTCGTACTAGAACACCGCTTGATATACTCGAAGGTACGTGGATGAGCTCTGATATAATTATGTACGTGGAGTGGGGTATCACACTTGGAATGTATCGCAGACAAGTTAACAACAACTACTATGTTTAACGACGCTGGAATATGTCTCCAGCCTATACCTTCTAAATGTTATCGTTATGGTTCCAATTATTTATTAGGTAAATTGATGTAAATTTTAAGTTGATCTTGTTTAGAAATTTCCCTTTGAGGTTCACCGTGTGATGTGATGGAAATTCCTAAAAATGAAAACTAAAATGGTAAGCAAACTTTTTAATTTTAGCTTTTTCAATAAAAATCCTAGCTACTAAGAGAAATAACAATCAGTTTTAGAGCAAACAACAAAGAGAACAAACTAAAACGCAACTTTCCTAACTTGTTCCTATGCAAAACACACAATTCACTATATGCATATGTAGGTTTTTCTTTTCAGTCCCCTTAATGTGAGTGCAAGAAAGGAAACTATGTGCATCAAATAAAAAAAAACAAATTTTTTCTCTTTGAGAAATGAGGAATTTAACAACAATTTCTCTTTTAGAAAAAATGAAGAATGGAACTACAATTTTTCCTACAGGAAACGAATAATTTAATGACAATTTCCTTTACGAAAACAAATGGATCTAATGCAAAAATAAAATACTTTGAATTTTCTTTGTCAATGATAAATAAAAACACTTAAAGAGACATTGAACAAACTTACTTTTCAAAGGTGGAAGAATCAGGAAAATTCATTGTTCTCTAGGAGATATTAGACAATTGAAAACACAACAAACAAATGGTTGAGAGTGGTGGCAATGAAAAATTAAAATGGAATTTGGTTGGCTAAGGGGGAAACACAGTCTCTAAGGGGAGACAATGTGTTGTAGTGCACCCCTGAGTGGGAGTAGTGCACTATATTTCACTGTGTCTTGACCAACAGTGTGTTGGGTGCAGCAGAGATTGAAAACGCAAGCTACATAACACACTTCTAATGCAGTTATTTGATTCAAAAGTATAATAACTGAGAGTAGATGCTACTGGGTGAATAATTAGAGGAAAAAACACCAGAAATGATAGGAAATTCCCCAACAGAGTCGCCAATTTGCTATGCAGAATTATGATCTACGAATAAATCAAATTCCCTAAGTGTGGTGCTAGGCACTTAGAACAACGGATTAAAGACTTTTCTATCACTTTCTCTAAGAGTAAATAGACACAAAAAATGATAGAAGAACCTACTTGTGATCCAAGTGCTTCCTGTTCTCCCTGTGTCGCTTTTGTTGTAGCCTCCAATCCAACTTAGCTCGCCAGATTGATTCCTGCAAGTATAAATAGAGAACAACAAACAAATTGAAATATATAGATGCCTACTTATCTTAATCACCTAAATCGATTAAACATGAAACATATATATCATTCAAGGGTACATTGTATGAGAAATAGAAACATAAATAGATACATATATAGGAAAATGAACAACAATATTTATTAAAGAGTAGAAGGGGGAGGTTACAACCAATGATAAATTTGATGTCACCATCTCTAGCTTCATCCTAGCCTCATCACATTCAACATCTCATGAGCAGCATCTCAGTACTTTCACTCTCTCAATTGAGAATCCAATAAAATTTCTTTACCAAAATTCTTCCTTCCCTAGCACTAGGATCCGTGCTCAATTTATAGGGAAACTGAAGGTAGTTTCTTAATGAATGAAATTCTAATAATATGCAAGACATGTTCCCAAGCTCAGAGGTGTTAGATGAACACTTGGATTCGAAGCTTGACACATATGGAATCTTCTAGAAGGCACTACCCATGTGGAGATTCTGGAACAATGAGAATTTTTCTCCCACTTGACCAACGCACCCTTGAATGTCGGGAAGTGCATTGCAGTGCACCCTTGAATGGAGGTAGCTTCATATGCAACGCAGTTAGTCCCTTGAGAGGCAGCGTTGATAAGCTCATAAGTGATATAACATATACTTCAAAACTTGGAAATCTCACAATAGAAGCCATGAATGGTTTTTTTCTTCTCTTAGGTCATATAGCAACTAAAATGTAAGGGGATGGTAGACCCTATTTCTTGGTCCTGGGGATGATGTCTAGTTTGACCAGATCATGGGGGATGATGCCTAAATTGACCTATAACAGGGATTTTCATGATTGGATTCATAGGCTGCATTTTTTTCATGAAGACGTAAATTTTAAGTTTTTTAGATACTATTTGGAGGGTGCAACCCTTGATTGGTGTAGGGATATTCCTAAAAATAACATCACTTGTTTAAAACAGTTTCATGATGCTTTTAATTCCTTTTATAAATATTTCCGGATGCAGATGTTTAAATGTTTTGATGGGACTACCGTCCCGGAGTACCTCCCAAGGAGCTTCGCATGGGGAGGCCATATGGCCCCCCGCGGCTCCATTGATTTCAAATTAAATGCACCTGCACGCAGGCCTTTAACTCTCCAGCGACGGCTTAACTCCATTCTCGATATGCTAATTCGATTCATAATGGCTCCTGCTTCGAGCACTCCAGATCTTTCCAGCTCTGTGCGCGGCTCCTTGAATCCATTCCCAGAGTTTTCTCGGCAGTTTGTGCTGTACCCAGTGCCCGAACTCACACTAGTCGGCATTGTTCACTTCTCAGTTGTCTTGAAACAATTCCTGAGTGTCACTTTTCTCACAGCGCCTCCTGTCATTCCAATTTGCATTTTCCTCCCGGTCCTCACTGTGTTCCTACTCCCATCTGAGCAGATTCCCTTCGTCTTTGGCATTTTCCTTCTGCTGTTACCGCTATGCCTAGGCTAAGACACCGTATGAGGTGCCGCAGAGGCGCCACTCGGGGCAGGCTAGCTAGTGAGCGTCCCTCCTCCAGTCATGGCGACGCTCTCTCCACTGAACACACTGAGAGACGGAATACTCAGGACTCCTGCCAGCAATGGGATCAGGATAGCCCTCCTGGCTTCGCCCAAGATCATCAACCCTCTTCTCATCCTCCTGGAGATATTCCTCCTCCGGCTTGCGCTGGTCCCCGTCCTTCTGGAAGCCACATTCTTCGACAAAATTCGTAGAGATCGGAGTTGCGCTTTGACTATGCATTCGACCGGCCTACCATCACTGCTTATATCACCATTACCCTTCGTGAAGAGTCGACCCTTCAACCCCCTCCTTTGCATGCGCCTCCGCCCTTTCCCCTGTTCCCTCGGCCCGCCCCTGCTGCTACTTCTACCGATCTTAACACTCCCCTCGCCTCTAACATTTCCATCCTGGGTCAGGTTTCTTTGCAGGTGGAAGAAAATCTCTCAGGCACAGATGGTGTTCATATGGAAACTGTTGAAGACACAGAGGAGCATTACAGGTGTCGAATTGAGGAGGAGCAGCCTTCTCCACCTCACACGAATCTGCCCTCTCTGCCTTAGCTCATCATGGTATTTACACTCCAGCATCTGGATGATATTTTGATTTTTTTTATCTATAGTAGCAGAAGCTGCATGATAGAACCGTCTGTCTTTAGTTCTCTTATGGTGTATGTACTGAACTATCCACCGGTTTCCCTTTCAAGGGCGGTGCACTTTATTTTGACAGAACTGGTTTCCCGATATGGGCAGTTCATCATTTTGTTAACAGCATGGACATCAAGCCCAGTTCAGGCTCCTGCAGCTGAACTGAAGCAGTTTTGTATCAGTATGTTTATATAATAGAATTAGCTTAATTTAGAAAAGAAAAAAAAATTCCTTTTATAAAGATAGGTATCTGGTCGAATGTTTCTCTCCAGAATGTTGCTATCAGTTTGATAAGAAAGTTGAAAGTGATGATGAACAACATAAATGTAAAGAAAACATGGTTATATCGGAAGGTATTCAACAATCCTTTTGTTCTCATGATTTTCTTCAATCTCCTATCATTCAAGAAGAGGATAAACAACAAATTATTGGGCAGCATGATGAGATATTAGGTGAACATAGTGAAAACTTCGTAAATTAGCCTTTGTTTGATAAATATCCAAATGATGAAGAGCAGATTTTTATGTCACCTTGTCTTAAAGTTTATAGTGATGATCCAATCTATGATAGTTATGAATCTAAATCCGGGGAAGAAGATGATGCTCAACTCATACAAATAGCTGAGGAATTATCACCTTTTCTGAGAATTGATGATAAGAAAAAAAATTATGAGCCTATGTTTGAAATGTATAAATCTAAGTTGTAGGGATACAATGTCAAAGAAAAAATTTGTAAAAAAATGAACAAGCTCTTCATCAAAGCATTGTTCTATCAGAAGAAATTATGTGTCAGCCTATCCTTGAACACAAAGTTGTTTCGAGTAAGTCTCCTTGTCGATTTTCTAATCATGTTGCTGACTATATGGTGTTTAGTTTTCTGAAAGTATCTCTTGTTATTAGTCTTGGAGTACTTCTCGTCCATAGCAGCAAGTATGAGTCGCATTTAGAGATTATGCTTCATACTTTTTAGCTTTTCAGCAGTGGATGTGAAGGCATGTCAAGATATCAGTTGTTGAAAAATTTCTTTTGGAAGTTTGTATACACTTGATCAAGTGAATTTTAGCTAATTAGAAGTAAGTATGTACATAAATAATCTCGCCACTCGAGTATTGGTTTCAATTTTATATTACGGTTTATTTTAGTTTTCACTTATGTTGAAATAAGTTGTAGAAGATCGAAATCTAGCCTAAGACTCCATTACCCAATGGCTAGGCATGCTAGTCTTATTGAGTTAATGAGCAGAATTGTTGGTTGGAGAAATAAGGGTTGGACAAGGCACTGGAACTACTATCCTTGAAGCCTCACAGGGAGGACTTCATCCCCAATAGGAGCCACTGTTAGCACTATAAATTTTAATAGTCTGGCCGCCATTGCATATTGTTTTTTATTTTTTCTTGTTCCCTAGCCTATGTCAAAGTTCTAGTCATATTCAATAAAAGCCAAAAAAAGTCTCAAAACCAAAAACATTTTTAAGTTTTATAGGTGGTATTGTGTCTTAGGTTTATAAAATAAGTTAAAACTACTCTTTTAACTTAGGTTAGTGTTAAAAGTTATTGTTAATTTTAGTAATAAAATAATCGCTGCTCTTTCTGGGTTAACAACTATTTCTCCGAATTAAAGGTTACATTGGTGACATAGAGAAAACGACAACTATTTATTCAGGAGCATGTTTTCATTGGTGACATGGAGAAAAGGGCAGTTATTTCTTCGAAACTGCATAAGGAGCTGCAAGGAGATGAAATTAATTGAAAAGAGGCATTTATCACGTGAAAAGATATTTCTTTGAATGTTTAAGGTCCGCTGAAACAAGAGGTATTACCTTGATGAAAGGTGTCAATTGGAGGATTTCTTAAAAGGAGTCAGCAACCCAAGGAAGATATTTTTTATAGAAAATCTAGTTTTACAAGAAAACCCAGTAAGTAGCTATTACCTGGAAAATTCGTGTAAGAAGCATTTTTCAGAGAAAAGATCATTCTCCTTTGAAATTAATTGAAAATCTTCTATGTTATGAGATAATATTCTTTTTAAAAGGGTAATTATTTCTAAGTTAGAAGTAATATTATAAAGGAGTGATTATATTTTTGGTGGAGCTAACCTATAGCTATTCATTATGGCTGAAGCGGAAAATAAGGTACAAGGTATCAATCTTTTAATGATGCAAAGGAGTGATGTATTGTATGGGGTGACTTGGCACTCAAATTTGAATCATTTCAAATCCTGTCAATTAAACCATACCATGATTAAAGGCACAAACTATAGAGGATTAGGTTCATTTTTTTCATGACCGAGCTCTCCAAGAAAGTTATAGCTAATAGTGTTACATTTTCCAGCAAACAACTTGCGATCTCAAGCAAGAAAGGAGGGTTGTGTGTAGGGTTTTTGTCTCTAGTTGGAAAGCTGTATATTATGGCTATATCTGTAAGTGGTGGAAAGCTAAGTCATCACCCAATATAAATGTTGATAAAATCCCAAGAAATGAAGCCAAAAGACCAGAACTCAGAAACAGAAATATGCAGGAAAAGGAAAATCTAAAAGACTCACTAAGAAAATCTGGTTTTGTCAGCAAACCTAGAAGGCAACTATTATTTCCTAATTTTTTGTATAAAGGAAGTGGAGATAGTTTTTGTTCAAATCTTGAAAGATGATGCTAAGGGGTAATTACATGTATGCATTATCAAAAAAAGAAGCTGCTGCCAGGTGTAAATTGATCAAGCTCCATCCTAAATTTTAGAATTTTGTTTTGCACTTTTTGGGGAGAGATCCAGATTTCAACTTCAGTTGTTAGTTGCAATTTTTGAGGAAGTGGTTATACCAGAAATGAGGAGCATCCTGCCACATCACTACAGCCACTTTGAATTATATGTCATCATGTTGTTTATGTTTGTTATGATGCACTACTTTGTATTATGGTTAAGGATGAGCTTCACCTTACGTATAGGAATATGATAACTCCTCTAGAACAGATTCACACTTTTTGTGGAGATGACAGCATAATATCTCTGGTACATATATGGTGAAACTAAATGGAGAAAGGGTTCATGGTTTGTGAATATTTTACTCATATGATCAGTGTACCTTTTCAGTGAATGATATTGAAGAAGACTATTGGGGACTTATTACGTACTTGATATGTGTATTGTTAATATTTATATGTGTTTCCACATCTCAATATCTTTAGTTGCAGTTTGTAATTTCAAACGTTGTTGTATGTTTTTACGAGTCTCTTGATGTAATTGTGTATCTTATCAACTTTTACCAGTCTTACTCAGTGAGATTTCTTGATGAGATATAAATATTGACAATTTAAAGAGCATTCCTTATGACAATGATCTTTCATGATATACAATAAGATTATTGTAAGTATTAATATAGCATTCTCTTATTGATATATTATCAAACTGCTTCTTGTGTTGTTTTTAATCAAAGAAGCAAATTTCTTCTTTGCAGACCCACTATCCTTTCCACTATTTTACACTTTCTTCTTTCCAAGGGCTACAAATTTATCTTTTGCTACCATATCAGGTCTAAATACCCTCATTGGTGTGACAATGAATTTTCCTGAAACCCCTTTTCAGTGATTGAGAGCTTAAACCACCTACCAATTATATAATTCAAATCATTAAATTTACCTAGAGCTTAGGATGTGTCTGGTTAGGCACTTGTCACAATCCAAGTGCTAATTCCAGCACTAACACAGTGTACAACAAAATACATATTCATACACATAGTACAACACAATGAATACACATCACGATACCATGACTACGCAATGCACATATAAAATACCACGCGTACACAAAAAAACATGCACACAATACAACATGTGCAAAACACAACATGTATGACATGCAAACAATACCACATGCACGACAATACCACCTGTACATAACACCACCTACATAACATGTACACAAATGTAGAAATTATACAACAAGCATGTAGATCATGGATTCAATCTGATCTAACAATGTACTAAAGTTAAATACTGAATTACTTCTACAAATATTTTGCGGAATTAAAAACACAATTGCCAATCACATGAAGCAAATAAGAATCAATCAAGCCACAACACAGATAATTTCTCAGGGAAAGCTTGCTGCTAAAAACCCCACTATCTTCTATTTTATATTCAGCATGGAATCATGAAACAATTACATACAAATCTTCTCACAAGAGCCCTCCTATACTCAGCTAATTGTCTCAGACTGTCACACATAAAACTGACCAATACTTAGCCAATTTACTACCTCCAAACAACATGCCTTGCTTGCGCAATCCCTAATGAATGCAATCCCTAAAGAATAGTTTTTGGCCTTCCTTGACTGCGCAAGTATCATGGGCACTCCAATGGGTGTTTGGTTGCATGGGAGCAACCCAATAATCCTACAACTGATAGTCAACTTCCCTTTCACCTAGATCTCAACTGGGTCTCCACTAGATCTGAAATGCATGCAACTAATAATAGTAAATCCTCAGTTGCATGTGAGATCACTGATTGTGAATTAATTAATATTTAATTCACTTGATCTCTCACTAGTGTATCTAATAATTACAACTAGCACAACCAATTTTAAATCACTTAACTGAGTTAAATTGATTACAACCTGCATTAACTAATGAACCACTATGTTAGGTCTCTGTAATAAGCAAGATTGGCAAAGTCCGATCACAGAGTTAACATCATTTCAACCAACTTTGGGATTCTAGGATCTAGCCCTCCTGAATCGGGAGAGGGATCTCTCCAATATGTACAAAGATGGATATTGTCTTTGAAAGCTTAGGAGTAATGATATGTAGGCTAGTTATGAGGTCCAAGGGTTTTGTTTGGTCTTTTCGGATGATTGAACATAATTTCGTCTCGAGACAGAAGATCTATATGCGAAATAGGTTCAAAGGTGTGAGAAGTTACAAGCAAAAGATGTAAGCTTCGATCAAGAAGAAAGATGATGGCAAGATTTTCAATCCATTGGGCTATGGAGTCATAAGAGGATTTAATCGAAAACATTAAAGTTCAAGAGTGATCTATGGGGCAAGTCATCATATGCCTAAGGATCTCTTTAAGTTTGATTTATGGAATGGAATGATACAATAAGAAAGGGAAATGACACGATGCGAACAAAGAGTAACTCAGCATCCGTAAGTACTTTCAAACTAGCCACCCTTTTGACCAAGCAACTTAAGAGACACATAGAAGCAAACTAGGATCTCGGTAAGTACTTTGAAACTATCCAAACTTTGATACACTTCCAATAGAATACCTATAAAAAAAAGGAAACTTGAAGGCAACTTTGGAGTAGAAACTAGCGGGCCGCGCTCACCATAATCCTCTCCTAGCTCTTCTTTACTTAGTTACTTCCAATAGCGATCTAGAGATAACTCGAATGGCCTAAGATCCGATAAGTACTTCGAAACTAGTGAGCCTACTAACGCATCCTAAGGGAAACAATCAAATAGTTGAGCAAACAGGAAAGGACTCAAAGGCTAACCTTGGATTTCCTCAATTCATCCTCACACAACATATATCTACAGTAACATTTAAAAATAACATTCGCGAGCGAAGAAAAAAGGATGAGGAACGCTGACATCTCGTGTACTTAGACCGAATTAAATCATTTTCAAATAACACAGCTTGAAAGAAAAACATTTAGATAAATATTTCTCAGCCGTAGAAGATTCTTGATATACGTAGAAGTCCTAACCCCCGTTTAAAACTGACTCTTTATAGTGGAAAATGAAACAAATTGAAAACAAAGCAAAATACAAATACTGATGAGAATAACATCACCATCAGCATAGACCCGAGGATCCCATAACGGCTTGTATTGATGCTTCAAACCGGTTACAATCTTCGAATCCAATATTTTAATCCATCTCTCTTCACTACCTCAGCCTATCCCATTTCTAAGCGAGCTCCAAGAGCTGATGAAACCACTATTCTACAGTCAAGAGTTTTGCAAATCTAGTTACATAGAATGCTTCAAGCAATTACATTGACAACCAACTAATCCAACCCTTCACTCATCTTCTCTTGAAAGTATTTATAGAAGGATGAGGAGGTGAGAATCCGATAAAAAGATCTCAAGTACAATATGCGAATGAGGACTTCTGCAGCCCTTTTTGAGAGGCTCGAGGGAGAAATTCTGGTGGATCACTACATTAAATGTGTTTACACTTATGAAGTAAGCTCGGAGGGAGCTTTGTTTGACATTGGGAGGCTCGCGTACTCGTTAGGGTTACTTCCGCACACTCACATCATTAATTTTGAGGCGACATAACTTCTTTAGGTAGCTTTCCGAGGCAAAATATCCGATTTAGTTCAATAAATTCGGCCCTCAGTTGAGCATTTTGAAGCAATAGAGTGGCACTGCAGTGGTTGAGGAATCAATTTGCCTCAAAAGTATGGCTGGTGGAGGCAATATGTCCGATGAACACTTTAGGTTTCTTTTAAGCCGTGTTTTAGATTGGGGATTAGGCTTTTGATAACCTGTCTTAACGTAATCCCCCAGTAAAAAATTGTCTTCGATCTTCATCCTCGTGCTTTGTCTTCAAAAACTCGATACTCTTTAAGCCGCTCTCCTTGAATAAAAGCAATGTCTTTGTCGCATGTGCAATATAGGAATGCAGTAGGCTCTCTTAGGTTATCAATGCTCATGAAACATCGATAAATCATTTGAAATAGAGCCAGTGAATGGTTCTTTTAGATAGCGCGAAGGCATAGGAAACGTCTTTCCCAACCCTGGGCTCTCCTTCATTCTATAATGGAAAACCATAAAAACACGCAGAAACACAAAAGAGTTAAGAAATCCCGCGGGAAATAGGTTTAAACTCGCTTCGGATAAACTGGGGAGGAGCGTAGCTGTCGAATAAAAATATATATCACGGTGGAGATTACGTAAAACGAGCGAAAGGAGAGCGAGGGAGAAGAAATAAGAGTGGGGTGGTTTTGGACCGTCCGATCTCGGGACACGTGGACGGTCCCGAGATCTAATCTGAAGGAGCGCAATCGTGGGGGTAAAACAAAAATACATGCGATTGAAACATTGCAATGCGATTGATCCCTGAGGTCATAACACTTGAGTCTCGGGGAAGTCATATGGAGACAGAGTGAAACTTTTCACATATGAGACCCAATCGCATCGGAACCTTGATGCGGGTATTTTTGATCTACCCATTTGATTTCTTCGAGTTTTGCGATTTTACGCGATCGGTCTTTCGATCAACCGATTAAAATATTAAACACTGTGACTTCATGTTTTTAAGTTGAAAGTTTGGATCAGTGGTTTTGGGTTTTATAAAGAAAAATGGGTTTGGGAATGAAATACTACATAAGGTCTAAGCGCTCGAGGCGTGGGACTCAGAAGTTACATGAAAATAATATGATAGGGGGGTTTTTTAGGCAGCAAGGCTAATCGCTATCGCGAGTTCTTCGAGAGTATGGCTAAGACTTGTACATTTGATTCTTTTCAGATGCGATTAGCGCCCTTAACCCAAGGCAAATGGCTCCAGCTCCAAAGCGTATGGTGGGGAAATGGTTTAGGACTTAGCCCAAAGGGGCTTAAATCCATAGTCATAATACTTGTATTTTTATGAATTTTTCATAATTTTTCAATGGAATTTGATGGTTTTCGGGATAGTAAAAAAAATGGGTTTGACTACTGGGAAAGTGATTTTCATAAATGGAGGAAGAGGATTTATGAAAAGCAAGGAAGTTTTTGGAGAAATAAAAGGGGGAGTAGATGAAGGTTTAAGAAGGGGGAAAAATGAAGGTCTTTCCGAAGATAGCCTTCTACTTGGAATCAGGCAGATAAGAGGAACGAGTAAATGAGGATTTTTGGGTGAGAGGCATGAGGCCTACAAGGAGTCTTCAAGAGCCAACAATTTTTAGTGATAAAATTTGTTCCTTGGAGGCTCAAAAAGATTTAGCCACATTTTGGTATAACAAAATATTACAGGTGGCTAACACACTACACTTTGAACTCTGTTACAACTAGAATTACTCTGGATGCCTCACCAACTACCTCTAACTCGAAATTCATGAGCTAAATGATTTTATCACACTTAGTTAAGTATTACAAGTTATTTTGAGACTAGATTACATTTTTATTTTTCCATTTTAATTAATGGATAACTAAAATAGACATGCACCAAATTTAGCTTCATAGGGCTCCCACCCTAGTGTAGGTGCTTAATGCACTAGGCATGGGTGCTTAAATTTTCTTGTTGAATTTCTAACACTCCCTCTCAACAAGAAAGGGATTATCCTTCACCCCAATCCCTGCCTCTATGGTATTCGAATTTTTCTCCGTGAGTGCCTTGTAAATGAAATATTTGCATCCCGATCTTCTATGGGAATGTACTAAAACAAAATTATTATTCTCTCGCACAAAATCTCCGAGATTATGGTACCGGATATCTATGTGCTTGGACCTATCATGAAAACCTGCAAGGATTAATCGAGAGTTTAATCTAACTCTAGTTATCACAATGTATCACTATCGGATCCATATGAGAGACCAAACAAACCAACCAAGATCTTTCTCATCCAGATAGCCTCATATACGGCTGACTTGCTTGTCATGTACTCGCTTCCTCGAATTGAGTGCCAAGATCGGTGCTTCCTACTATACAAGAAATTATTGTCAATCCTATGTTGAAGATCCCTCCCGATGTGCTATTTATGTTTGATGGACTACCTACCCAATATGCATCCATGAAGCTTACACCTTTATGTCTATTTGTACTCAAAGATCATGCACTGAGTGCTCCTCAGTGTATCTCATGACATGCTTCCCTACCTTCCAAAAGAGCTTGGGTAGGCTTAACCATAGCTTGACTCGTCTGGTTAAATTGAGTAGAAAATGTCTGATGTCAGTATTCAATATGATACACGTTGAACCAACTCAGCGTACCATGAGACAATAGAATCCACTACCTTTTCCGAAGTAGCATCATCTTTCCTCTATTTTCCTCGAAGAGAAAGTATCCATGGGTTTGCAGCTCTCCATGTAGAAACTTACACGAGTATCTCCTATGTGTACTTTCCTTGAGACACAAAAGTTCACCATCCCGTTTACCATATTTCCAATCCAAGGAAATAATGAAGGAGTCCCATGTCCTTCATTTCGAACTCGCCTTTCACAGTTCTCTCCTTGCGTAGAGTATATCATGCTTTGCTCATCACCAGTCAAAATTAGATCATCAACATAAAGAAAAAATAATCAATAAACTTACCCTCAACCACAATCTAGTACATGTTTGCATCCACTTCACTTTTGGTGAAGCCAAGTCCGATAAATAGTTGTTTATCTCAGTGTACCAAATGCATCGAGGTGCTTGCTTCAACCCATACTGAGTGCTCTTTTGATTAAAGTATGTGTCAGACTCATTCTGTCTGAATATCTTCAAACCTTTTCAAAGCTACTCTATGTACACTTCTTCCTCAATGATCCCATTGAGAAACGTTGTTTTCCATCCATATGATGAATTGCCATCTATCCGCGTTGAGAGTGCAAGGATGGATCTTATAGAATAGTACCTTGCAACGAGTACAAAAGTCTCATCATAATCGATCCCCACGATTTGTGATAATCCCCAGGACAAAAAATCTAGCCTTGTATTTCTCCACACTCCCATTAGTAGTTTATTTATCTTGTAGACCCATCTCAATCCAACCACTAATTTTTCGACTAGTCTTGGGACAATCTCCCATGCACTTGTTCTTGGCAATGGAGACATACTCTTCCACTATCGCCATCAACCCAAGTAAGTTGCTACTCGTTTCTGAAATTAATATGGTTAAGTCACAATACATTTTTCTCATAAGAACTATGTATTCGGTAAACTGTACAGAGTCTGTCTTCTGTATGTCGCTATGAAGTATGGGATCTACATTCTCTGCGGCATCAAGTCTCAATCTATTAGATTTTTTAGTGCGCCTCTCGCCATTTCGATGGATGGCTCGCATGAGTTTTTTCCTCCACTCCATGATCCAACATCGTGGCTGCTCCACATATTGAGGCTTATCCTTAGGAACCACTTGGTTTCCTCCTTTGCATGCAAATCTAGCTCCCTCTTAAGGGACAACCGCATGGCTTTCTCCTCATCAAATTTTTATATCCCGTCGCACAACAATCATTCTATTTTTTTGGCAAATACACTCGATAGATGTGGGGTGTTTCAATGTACCACACAAAAATCTCAATCTCAGCCCTTAGGTTCCCGAGCTTCTTCCCCGGCGTCTTTGGTCACATGCACATAAACGGATGAGCCAAAAAATCTTAAAGTGTGAAAGCATCAAGTTTCCCTACTAGTGAAAGCCTCTTCAGTGTGTACTCATGCCAAGAATCTTATGAGGACAACTGTTCATACACAAATACCGAATAGTGTTGCATGCTTCCATCCACATATGCCTTGTAGAGCCTTGAGTCATGCAACATCTGCTCTTGCTTCACCCACAATGTGTTCTTCGTTCTTTCTTTTAACGCCGACGCGTTCGTCGTGGCTTATTAGCACTACTCGTCTCTTCGAATTCCTTCTATTGTTGTAGAAGTTCTTGAATTCGTTAGGGATGTATTCTCCACCATTATCGCTCCTAAGAACCTTCACTTGCTTCCTCGAGCTCTTTCTCCACCAATGCTTTAAACTCAAGAAACTTAGAGAATGTATGATCTTTCTCTGCATAAAGAAAGTATCCAACACTTACGAGAAAATTCATCAAAAAATATCACATAGTACTTATGTTTTTATGTTAAAAGAAACAAATAATGGTCCACACACATCTATGTGAACTCTCTCAAGGATCCCCAAAGCTCGGGTTCTCCTTCTCATGAAAGGTGGAATTTACATATTATCCCATGGTACATCCCTTGCATGTGTCCGACTATGCAAGTTACCCCCTAGGAAGACCAGGTAGAAATGCACGCATGGCTTTCAAGGGCTCCATGGTGAAGATGCCCCAATCTCCGTGCCATAATTCTCCCTCATCCCGCTTACCACTTTGTTAGCCTTCCCCATCAATGCTACTAACCATCTACATCCATATTGTAGAGTATTCTAACTCCGAATCCCCTATCTTCTTGGCTTGTCTTTTTGTTTTGTGTCGTAGGAAATATTTTCCTTCACTAAAAAACAACATCATAGCCTCTATCCTCCCAACATTGAAAGCTCGAGACTAAATTTTTTCTTCAAACTTGTTACATACGTTACATCTTTTAATTGAAAGGGTTTACACGATTGCCTCTACAAGTGTAATGATGCCAATCCTAGTAGCTTTATCCGCCCTTCCTCGCCCATTTTGCAATATGCATCTAGAGATCCTTCTCATCCAAGTTATTGAAATTTTCCTTGTCTCCCGTCACCAGTGAAAGGAAGTGCCACTATCCAAAAACCACAAAAATCCCAATGCATTTGACACACTGCATGCAATCAATGAGAAGCTAAAGCTAAAAATTGTGAGGCCAAAGTCCCTCACCAGTCCCGAGATCCTCCAAAATTCTCTTGTTTTTTCTTATTTTGCTGTAGCACTTAGTAGCATAATTCCCATGCTCGTGATAGTGGAAACACTTCACCCTACGGAAATGTCCCACTTCTTGCCATCTTTGGACTCGGATTTGGAATGGAATTTCTTCACACTTACCCTTCTTACGCCATTGTAGCCAAAGCTACAATCTTCTTCATATTAATTCCCTAGATGAAGATCCATCTCTCAGTGTTCCATCTAAACTCCTCCCCGCACTAAATCCAGATCCCATAGTCGTTCCCATCGATGACTTTTCCCTTCCGATACCAGTATTGATAACTATGCCAAACTCTTGTGAATTCCTAGGGAGATCCAATCTCACGAAAATCATCAGTCAGCAAAAATTATACTGAATGCTCCCCAGCTTCATCCCGACATTGGACAAAGACTTTGTTATAAATTTTGGTATGGAGTCACCTTTCTCCATCTTGATCTTCCCGAGTTCATCTTTGAGTGAAAATTTCCTATGCTCGTTGCTTCTCTCAGAATAGATCCGTCAAAATACTTCCACATTACAC
Source organism: Pinus albicaulis (assembly GCA_034641835.2). Classification (NCBI taxonomy): domain Eukaryota; kingdom Viridiplantae; phylum Streptophyta; class Pinopsida; order Pinales; family Pinaceae; genus Pinus; species Pinus albicaulis. The sequence continues at coordinate 144,794 of JAXQQM020085887.1, read as the reverse complement.
TACTGGTGCGCTTTGCCTATGGAGGCTTGAGACAATTTGGTCTCATACTCCCTCACATCGGGATCCTCCTTGCCTTGCCACTTTATTTTTCCATGCATCAAGATTTGCGACAGATCTGTCATCGCGGGTTTAGGAACATCATTGTCAGTGAATTCTTCAAGCCCACTTTATTCCAGTATTTCCTCTCATCCTATCCTTCCAAGAAATATATTTTGAGATTCCCTGAGTGCATACTCCAACCTCAAGCCATTGAAAGCCATTTTGATCTCGAATCAATTTGTAGCACCAAGAAAGTCTTTCTCGTATAATTTGAATTCTATCAAAGTCACAAACTCACTGCTCCCTCCTTCAGCAATTGTGCATTGCTCTGATGTTATGTAGAAATTATACAACAAGCATGTATATCATGGATTCAATCTGATCTAACAATTTACTAGCGTTAAATACTTGAATTGCTTCTACAATCTTTGTGGAATTAAAACAAAAACTTCAATCACATGAAGCAAAGAAGAATAAATCAAGCCACAGCATAGATAATTTCGGGGAAATCTTTACTACTCAAAACCCCACTATATTCTATTGTATATTAAACATGGAATCATGAAACAATTACATACAGCTCTTCTCACAAGAGCCTTCCTATACTCACCCTAATTTGTCTCACAATGTCACCTGAAAAACTGACCAATACTTATCCATTCACTCATCACTGTACAACCCGCCTTGCTTGCGAAATACCCGATGAATGCAATCCCTCAAAGAATAGGAATTTTGTCCTTCCTTGACTATGCAAGTATCATGGGAACTCCTAAATGGGTATTTGGTTGCATGGAGTGCAGCCCAATAATCCTACAACGCGATGTTCAACTTCCCTTTCACCTACGATCTCAATCAGCGGTCTCCATCGGGATCAGAACATGTCATGCAACTAATAATAGTAAATCCTTAGTTGCATGTGAGATCATTGATTGTGAATTAATTCATATTTAATTCATTTGATATCTCGCTAGAGTATCTATGATATACTATCAATTTGTGAGTTAAACTGATTACAACTTTCGCATTAACTAATGCACCACTACACTTAGAACTCGTTACAACTAGAATTACTCTACATGCCTCACCAACTTCACCTCTAACTCAAAATTCATGAGCTAAATGAGTTTAACACTCTGTTTAACTATTACAAGTTATTTTGAGACTATATGACATTTATTTTCCATCTTACATTAAGGGATAACTAAAATAGACATGTACCACAAAACTAACCCTATGGGCCCCACCCTAGTGTAGGTGCTTAATGCTACTAGGCATGGGATGCTTGAAATTTTCTTGTTGAATTTCAACAAAAACAACACCTACACAACATGTACACAATACCACCCTACACAATGTGTACACAACACCACATGCACGAAATGTACACAACACCACTTGCACATAACACCCATGCTACTAATATGTACACAACACCACATGCACGACATGTACATGCATCACCACACACAACACCCATATACAACATGTACATGGCACCACATGCACACAACACCACATGAAAAATCATATACATAACACCACATGTACATAGCACCATATGTACAACATGTACACCATACCCATATAGTGCACAACACCGCATATGCAACATGCACAAAGCACCATATGTACACAACACCACATATCCAACATGTGCATAACACCATAAGTACATAACACTCCATATCCAACCGTATTGAGGGGAATTTTGAGGTCTAAAATGGGCTACTAAAGAAATTATAAAATAATAGTGGAGATAATAAAATACAGTCTATATTACATCATCAAATTTTAGAGAGAAAAAGGAAAAAAGCTAACTTTTCAACTCATTATTTTCAACTTATCTCCCTATGGGTTTACCTAAATTTCGAGCGGAAACATTCAGTTGGATGAAAATTTTAGATTCTCATCGAAGGATTACCCATGTTCCATACATTACGATGGATACTACTACATGCAAAAATGAGAAATACATGAAAAACGTGATCGCAATCACGTTTTTTACATGTATTTCTCATTTTTCATGGCGGATTATCGAAAAGTATGCAACATGGGTATTCCTGGGACGACGAATTAAATTTTTCATCCAACGAGTACTCATCCTCAAAATTTGATTAAAACCTGTAAGGAGATAGGTTGAAAATATGAGTTGAAAAAAGTAGTTTTTTGTGATTTTATTGTTTTCAATGCGATTTTACTTTTTTTACTCCAAAAATGGTGAATCATCCCCCATGATTGACATCATCATCTTGAATCCTATTGGTTCTTATAAAGTTTATTTTGGATGTACAATTTTCTTAGGAGACCCCATTTTAGACCTCAAAATTCCCCTAATGATGCACACAACACCATTTGTACATAACTTACCGCATATCCAACATGCTGCACAACACCATTTGTACACAACACACATACAAAAACATGTACACAACACCGCATGCACACAACATCACATAGTCGCAACATGTACAACATATCATACAGTAATAACATTGTACATCCATATAACACACACAAGACTCTACCAAGCAACCTCGTTTCTAGTGTCTTTCCACTATTCATGTTTGTTCCCAACATGCTACCCGACTCATACTTGCTTTCATTTCGTTTGTGTATCCCTCAAGATTACTTTGACACATCAAATATAAACATAGATATAGTACTAATCACATAATACCAATTTACTAACTACATGATCATCGACCTAGAGATCGATCAAGCTACTCTTCCCACTTGATTCCCCATAAGACCAAGATATCTTCATGGCATTCACTTTCATAAGCAATCATTTCTCCACTGAGAATGATCCTAACAACTGCACTTCAACAAGTGACATAGATAGATAGATACATACATATATATAAATATTAGCACTAAAAAACAATCATGATCCATGATGACATCGAGACACGACATACATACATACATGTATACATATATAGACATCAACGCAATAAACATCACAACATAATTACCATATATCATAAGGTTAAGGTTAAGAGAAATCCATTTATCCATGCACAACATGCACAAAATTGAGAACAATAGTTCCCAACATAATTCAAGGCATCTAGCGCCTCGCGAGCCATTTTACTTCACCTTTCTCATGATTGTCTTGCCACGCGTCCATTTACACCAAAGGACCCAACCAATATAACCATTTGTCAGTCTCTCTTTTCCTTCAACCACCTTTATAATCATGCACTTGAGATTCATATGAGTCTTACCTTAACTATTGAGCACCACATATCTCTCCTCGAGCTCCATTACCTTTCCTCTTTCCCAGACCAATTCTTGATACTCGTCAAAACATAAAAGACAAGAACAAGAAGCAAAGAAGAAGTAAAACATGAAAAAACAAATAAACTACAACACCACAAAAAAAGGTGGTATTTCCCATACACCAAATACCTCAAACAAAGCCATAATAAAGTGCAACAAATCATAAAATACCAAAAGCACAAGACTAGCAACAAACACAGTGACTCAATCCCCCATGGTTCCCAAGGAAATCTCAACCCAAGCCTTCTTCAAGATTTCATGGCGTCTCTTTTTCCATGCAATCCCTTGCATCATAATTCCATAAACACATAATTTTTAATGCATAAATAAACATATCAATATACCAGCTTACCTTACCTTGATGTGTCTATCACGTTGTCTTGTAGCTGATCATGCACATATATCATCTCTCAGGGGACTCCAATTGCTTGAGAAAATCCTACCATAAATAGAAACTAGATAATATACCTATCAACCAAATATATGTTCATGAATATAACACATATCTACATAATTTCAGAAAAAATCAAGGTTAAGAAGACTTCATGTATGAAAAGCACTCATTTGTTTGGAATTGTGCTTCCCAAACATAGCCAAAGAGAATTCTCACCCAATTCCTTTCTTTATTTTAACTTTTACTTTGTTTAAATTGAGTATTACTATGTATTGTCACATCACCCAACTTTTAGTTATAAACAAAAAGGAACAACTATTACTTTATCATGCAAATACCAAGCACTTTTTTCGAAAACTGCTCACACATGTCAACCCACATGTTCCAAAGATCAATACATTATATATACTATCTTGAAATCCCAACATTTACCAAGACTAACATTATATCACTAATCAACTAACAGTCATAATACATAATTCTACAACTATCACCTACTTACACTCAAGTACATATCAGCTTGTCTCAACACATGTGTTAATGCAACCATCTCAAAACAAGATAATTCATTCATGAAATCTTAAAGATACAAATTCGTATCATTCAAATAATAGATGGATGACATAATAGGCACCAAAAATCAAACACCAAAAAGACGACATAATCAAACATTCAATCGCCCAAGTAGACGACATAAGCAAACTCATACCTTAATGTATCTCGGGGGGCTATATTGTCATACACAATCAATCTATATTAACATGATATAACTTTACAACATACCATCTTAAACATAAATAAGGTCATGATTTCCATAATCAAACTAACTAGCTAACATGTTCACATCATAAACTCACAAACAATGGTCATTCATGCATAAAAAATCACACATGCATGCGGTCATTATAAATTAGTATGAAATAATATCACAATATATATTAACTCATACATTGAATGTCATAACCATAATCATTTGCTTAGGTCAATCCAAATTAGCACAAAGACAATAATATCAATACCTCAATTGCAGCCAGCTATAATCATGCACGCATATAATGACCACTGGTGCATACAACAACAAGCTATATACCAGGAATGACTGTCCGACGCATGCACATATGACCACACTTGAACAACCAGCATCTATCATACATGTAACCACAACAACAATACAATGACACTACATATACATAACCCTAATGCTTATAACAACCATTAACCAACATAACTACTTTACATGCAAAACATACAATACATGTATGACGATATGCTCTTACTCTCGAAGTCTAGTGTTGTAATCTCGCTATGATGATCTGCATCTCTTAGTTCATCGTCAGCCAACACATTAGCATCATAACACACACAACAACATCATGATGACATAAACTACCCGCAATGACCTCATGATGGATATATGACCTACTATACATGCATAACCAAAACCCATGGCGATGCATACATAAAAAAAATATAGGCACAGATACGCATAACAAATGCATATACAACCAACATGCATTCATGACAAAGCGCATTCCACAACAACACCATTAAATTTCACCTGGCGACACAATGGCAACCATGAACACCACCATTGATAGACAACAAGCACATATACCGCATAGACATAAAGAACACATATGCAACCAATATGTAAGCATGACCAACACACATTTTGCCCATCTAGTCCAAGGATGAACCATCCTTTAATACTACCCTATAACACCCTCCTCCCATATTTTACACAAGCTAACCGGTCCACTGGGGTAAACATGTGATGAGGGGCTACTATGATGTGATTCAACTCCCGTGTATCAGCTTAAGGAAGTGGAATCGACATAACAAAACCAACCCGACATTCTACAAATGCTATAGAACCTTTTCAGGAGCCAACTAACACTTCCAGGTGCCCAACACCAGAGATAACTTTAGCATTTTGACGAGCTATACCCTATAGTCGCTCCCATGAAAAGCCATGCATGCGACTCGAGGCCTTCTAGTGCGCTCCCACAACAAGGGCATGCCAATGATTATGGAAATTTTCAGGAAGTTTTGTGTTTTTCACCCCATATTTTGAGCCACTTTTCAGAGGCTAGGTCTCAAGCCCTGCCCATAACTTCATGACATTGAGAAATAAATGCATAAAAAAAGGAACAAATCTACTAATGCAATCAATCGATACAAGTAATTCATCTAACCCCCTATAGCTCGTGAAAGGAATTTTATCAAATATGTCACAAATAATCCAATCTAGGTCATAACAACAAATATGACCATATGGATCTCATACTTATCTAGGATTAGTAAAGAAGCATTGATGCCTTATCACAATAGTTTCATTTTTTATCTATTAGGTCATATATTAATTGTTCATTCGAGCTTCTAATCAAAACATGATAAGATCTAAACATCAAGTCTAACATAACACATGCTCATAACCATCATATAACCAACAAAAATAACAAGGGATCTAATAGTTACAAAAAGCCACATATGAATAGAGTACATTTAAACATGAAATACCAAAGGAGAAAGAGCTCTCAAATTAACATATATAAAAATAAAATAGGTTTGGGACTTACACTATACCACCCGACCATAGATTGGGGCTGAACCAAATATTTCTTTCATCCAATCACCCCCTATGCCATATTCCAAGCATGAATTTTGGAATCAAAACCAAACCAATCTAGGTTTCCTCAGGGCTTCACCGAAATCCCCACCGGATCATTAGGCCCTAAACATGAAAGAATGCTCCCCATATTTCTCCACCTACACCATGAGGAATTTTCCCTGCCTCCTAGTCTCTCAGGCTTTACCGTATACCCCACCATTCACTAATTAAGGATTGCGAGGAATAGGCAGAGGAGCACATACCTCTAGCATTTACCGTATATCCCGCCATTTACCAGTCAAGGATTCCTAGGCCTACAGAGGTACCCAAAATACGAGCTTTACCGCAATCCCACCTTCTCCGGTCCAGGTATTCCTAGACCTTCATATTTATTTTAGAAAAACCACCTCACTTATTTTCAAAACCATTGAACAATCCAAATGAACCAAGTAAAAGAGAACCCATAACACCATGGTTATCCGGAAATGGAAAAGGCAAGGTTGAAGAACATTGTCACACCTAGAAATGCCCATGCCAATGACAACTTGAGGAGAACCAAATACACACATTCATGTACCATCATGCTAAATATTGCAAGGAAATCACACATGAAAATCGATATCGGCGATTAATCTATTTATGACTTCTTGATCACTGCTCTTCCTTGCTTGATCTTTACTTCCCTTTGCCTTATTTGTTCTTCCTTTTCTTTTCTTGAACCAATGCAAGAATGCTTCAAGAATTCTCTAAGTGTCCAAGTGAGGGGGAGAGAGAGAGAGAGAGAGAGAGAGAGAGAGAGAGAGAGAGACTAGAATGAGAGCTCCAAAATTGAATTGACAAAAGGTTACCAATTGATCCTCAAAATATTTTTTTATTAATGAGGCCTCTGATTTCTTCATTTTCCATTATTTTCCTTCATTTTTCCTCCTCACATGAAACATGTACACCTTTCTAACCTTCCTTTTCTCCTAATTTTCTCTTTATTTTCATAAATAAAATTCCAATTAATGCCTCTTTCCTTTTTCCAATTTCCTTTAGCCATAATAAACCAAATGAACACCCACACTAGGATGTTTTTCCCACCATTAAACTTGGAATATGTGTCCCCATGACCTTGGTATTATTTTGCCTTTATTAAATTTATTACATGGATTTTCAACCGGGGTTGTTACAAGGATGAAGTCACTCATAAGTCATCCATGTGGTCAGAATTATGCCTCTCTAGGCTAGCTTCATAGTGGCAGAGCTTGGTCTTGGGGGTCAAAATGACTCTTTTAAACTAAAAAATAATATATATGATACAAAATAGTCCAAATGGGACTTTGACACAAGATAAAAATTTCTTTTTGAACTCAATAAAACCCCTGGAATAATGAAGAACATGCTTGACTAGAATAATAATAATAATATTTTTTTTTCTTCTTTTCTTTTTCTACAAAAAGTATATATTGATGTAAGTACAAAGATAATTATGAAGATCAAACCTAGTTACATTTTCCAACAAAAAGGAGAGGTTGAGTCTACAGGTTGAGGAATTCCTTTATGTTTTGAATTAGTCACTTTCAAGGGATGTGCTACCAATATTTCAACACATACATCGAAAAAGTGGGATTTGTGAGAAGGCGAGTTGATCAATGGTATATATATCATGTTATAAGATTAGATGTTTCATGTATGTAGTATTGGGTGCCAATGAAATGTTATTGGTCATAAATGATATGGGTGCAATCAAGAAGGTGAAGATGTAGTTATCCTCCAAATTTGACAAACGGGATCTCAATGCTACACCTTTAATTATTGGAATGGAAATCAAGAGATAGCATGTTGTTGGAAACCTAAAAGCGAATCAAAGAAAGTCACTTTGAGACAGATTCTTAAGCATTTCAACATGTAGGATCACATGTTGATAGATGTACCATTCCTATTGGGCCAAGGATAATTATTGATAAATTTCTAAAGACACGGGAGCGAGATAGAGGACATGGATTATTTTCTATATACTAGTGTCATAGCTAATATGATGTATGCAATGGTCAGCATTCAACTCTACAATGATGCACATAGTGGGGAGTATTGAGTTGGTACATGACGACACTTGGTAAAAAGAGTGCTAGAATATTGTTAAGAGTATTCATGTATTTATGTGTGTTACAAGTTATCATGTGATGTGCTAGTATGGAAGGCTCAAGGATGGTAATGGAGAAACTATACATGGATTTATCATGTTGACAAAGTTGGAAATTTGGATGAAAAAGGTCGACTAGCTATAGCATATTCAATTTATTTGGTGGAGCTATTAATTGGATGAATAAGTGGTAGTTAGTTGGGCACTATTGACGATGAAAATTGAATACATAGAAACCACTCACGCAAGTAATAAAGTATTTTTGTTGTGGAAGTATGTGTTCAACTTACGAGTTTTATCAACAAATAGTAAGGGTAGGTTGTGATATCTAGAGTGCGATATTCCGAGTAAAAAACCTCAAATTACTATTAAAAAATAAGGAAATTAATGCATAACTTACCAATTCATGATAGGTATGGTAGAAAAAATAGGCACTTCTAGTAAAGGTGGACATGGTGAAGAATTTTTTCGGACATTATTACAAAGATTGGTGAGTGTTGGAAAGTTCTCTTTGGTGTAGAGAACTGGTGGGCATTAGTGCACTAGTTCACTAAATCACAATATTGTTAAACCTAAAAAGAGCATAATAAGTGAGAAAATATTGAGATGTTATATTATTTTTAGTGGAAATTCAGTTGATTAGAGTTCATTTGGAGGACTAGCTAGTCGAGTGGATCAACTAGGGGATGAGCCTCAACAATCTAGTTGGGGAAAATTGACTGTGTGAAAAATTGACTAGATGGTATATTAGAGTCGTGTTGACGGGAAAATATATCCGGGCCAACAACAGGGATCTCCCCGGTAAAGGTCCCACTAGACCTTGAGACCGCGTTTGGAGATAGGGATCCCATCAGGAATGTGGGCCCAGCTCACCGCTGATTTCTCCTTTTCTTTGGGTCTTGCTTTTGAACTTTATAAAATAATGGATAAAAAACCCTAATCAAATGATACAAGACATATGATTGATTGCATTAAATGTACATGTAACATTATGAGTAGAAAGAGGAAATAATAAAGCATGAAGACCGAAGGAGATGTTGTTAACAACCACTTCATTAGGGATTCATGCCTGTAAACTATTCTCGACTACAAAAGAAACAATTCCTTATGAGTAGGAACACCCTTCACTTCCTAAAAGTTTTAAATAATAACACTAAATGTTAATAAACAGACTACATCGCGTTACAGTCGAGAAAGTGAAATGAACTCAACCACCATTAACATACTCAACAAATTGTTATGCAATTGTGATATGAAAGTTAAAGAAACAGCTTCCCTAATCTAAAGACGTTCGAAACTTTTGAAAAACATAATACTCAATAGCGCTCATACATATGACAACACGGATCCACAAAAGGGATTTTTCAAAATACTTGTATTCATGCTTAAATGTACAATCCTCTGGGTAATAAAATATACTAACTCGAGTCCCAAACAAAAGATCCATTCTAAGTTCCCGAAGGAAACATTTATAGAGCACAAAGATTTCCCTTTGGACTCCCCCGACTACTCAGCTTTCCCGAATGTTGGGCTACCTTGCGACTTAGTCGACAGCGGTCGTCGGGTCATGCTGATCGGGGCATTTAGTAGGGGATGTGACTTAGCGACCTCGGGGCAGCCTCTGCGACTTGCGACCTTGGGCAATTCACGACTTGCGAGCTCAAGCAAATCCGCAGACCCTCCGACCTCCTTGGATTTGCGACCTTGCGACCTCCTTGGATTTGTGACCTCCTCGAGTTTGCGACTGTCGCGGCCTCCTTCGGTTTTGCGACCTCGCGACCCCCTTGGATTTGCGACCTTGCACCATCCGCGACCTCGCGACCTTCAGCGTATCATGCGACCCGTGACCTAGAGGCGGGATATGCAGCACTCGCGACCTTGCGGCGGATCACGACTTGTGGCCTCCTTTCGGGTGAGGGAGCTGGGGCCAGTGTGCCTTTGAACTTAAAGTGAGTTCTTTGGAGGTTCACCGACATCTACTTGTTTTGAAAGAGTCCCCTTGTTTTACTTGGGGAAAACCTTGGCTCTTATGTGCAAACGAAGGTTCTTCCTGGCAATAAAATAACACTGAGTCACATGTCTTCATGATTGAATAATAATAATGCTCAAGGGCATTTTTAAATCAATTGTAAGAATGAAAATAATGACTTAGACCCCCAGTGTGGTCAACTACTTGAATCGTCGGAGAGATGGCTGGTAAGCTTTCTCTGTGCCCTTTTCTCTGTCAGGGATCATAATCTTTCCCATGCACAAGGTTTTCTTCAAGTCTTGGATTAAATTAGCTCGGTAGGCATGGGCTTCTTCATTCACATTCTCAGGTGGTCGTCGTAGGTCTTCATGCTCATCGATTTTCTACATTCATTAGAGGAGAAATACTACATGTCATCTTCAATCGGAGAATCTCGGGTATCTTGTTTTCTTTTACCATTTCATGCAGTAGAGGTACAAGGATGCACATGCTTCAGGGAACAGAAACAATTTCATGATATAAGTTTACAAAACCTCTCAACGTTTCCAATGTCGAAGGAAGTATGAAAAACCTATATATGTTTGCAGTCAAACGAGGCGCATCATCATTAGTCTCCATGATCATAGTGAAATCCAAAGTTTAGGGTAAAATTGATACCCACTACAGAAAAGATGCGTAAATCGCGTACTCTTGATGCCCTACATATGAAGGGGTAGGGCATTTTCGCTTTACATTCCCTCTTTTTGCAGATTTCTCGCTAATGAATTTAAAACAGATTTCTCTCCGCCTTTTCAACTATTTCTTGACATGGGTCCTCACTTACTTTTGAATACATAACAGGCAAGTCTTTTGGGAAGCTTAAGTGACATTTACAATCTTGTGAGTTATGTGCCCCATGGGAACTCGAGAACAAGCTTCTTCAAGAGTTACCCCTAGCATAGAAAATAGTCTCTTGTTAGATATTGAAACCAACCCACTTGTAGTTACAATGCCCACCGCGCATCCTTTGGAGTGAGCTGGGAAGCTCTCTTCATTTTCGGGTAGACATCGTTGTTCCCTTTCTTTCTACGTGACCCAGCTGATCGAGGAGGGACCGCAGCCTCACAGTGGGTCGGGATAGTCACGATATTGGGACAAGTCGCACTCTATTTTCTTTGGATGTGTTGCAACTTGGCAACAGGGGAAGAGCTGACCTCACGAGGGTCACATAGTCGCGATTCTAGGAAAATCGCACTCTGTTTTCTTTGGATCTATTACGACTTAGCGACCGGGAAAGACTCGCGACCTCATGGGGGGTCGCATAGTCGTGATTCGGGCAGGTCGCATGTTGTTCGCTTGGATGTGTTGCAACCCGGCGACCAAGGAAAATTGCGACCTCACCTACGATCCCTACGCCGGTCATGCTCAAAGACTTTACATCGCATTGCATCCTAAAATGATAAATCTTGAAGGCCACCCGTACCGCTTTGGCATTCGAGAGTACTTGGAAATTCACGTGGAAGAGAACGCCGTGAAGAGGCCCTCTCACGAGTGTGGAGCGTATGTCTCGCCCTAGTTCAAATAACACAAAAGTGATAGATCATACTCCAATTTTATGTAGCCGAAATTGTCGTGGAGAAACCTCTGTGTGGGCCGATGTCCTGGTAAAGAGAAAAATCCATGAGGAAAAGGCATGAAGAGAGACAAACCGACGACGAAGAATCATAGATTAGATGTCGACGTTGTGCTCGTTCACTGAAGCGTTCGTTTTCTCACAAATCCATACGTTACTGATACCCCCCCCATCCTTAATGCACAGATGAAATACGTGTACACACGGTGTTAGCACACCATCTCTAACGACCAAACAAACGCTTCAGTAAAATCAAGCTAAATGCAATGCGTGATCGGACACATGCACCTGTAGTTATCGTACATCTGTCTTTATAGATTCGTTATAACGTTATCGCTTTTCGTTTTAAACTTAAACTTCGACCATTATACTATATATGTCATTCCACAGATTTGAAACTCCGTCATAGAAATGCTTGCGTCCACTTGTGCGTGTTTTAATCATAAAATTTAACCGCTGCATATATATATTTGCTCTCAAAAAATTTATCGTAAGTTGTAAAACACCATAGAACATTTGCACCCATTTGTAATGATGTATCTCATATATTTCTAATCCGCCATTTATATGGTTTTGGAAACTACATTGTTTTGTGCCTTGGTTTTAATTACATAACATTTAAAAATCACGCCTTGGTCCATTGAAAGTGTGCCCGCCATGTAGCTTAGGTATAACAAACATTTCTTCCTTTCCCCGCTTTGCCGTGAGAGTTGTCAGCACAGCTCAAAATTATTGTTGGTTTAGAAGAATGGCCCTTTATAGAATTTGTACAATCTCCAAAGACATAAATGTACTAAGCCATTATTTGACTTTGGTACAACACTGGAACTCTAGCATGTACCTGAAAGCTAAAGACTTATAACCAAGAGCTTCCTTCTATGTTGTCATGATGGGTCAAACTTGCGCAGCTATAAATTATTATGGACCTCAAATTACCACACGCTATACTATCTAATCTATGTGCTTTTGGATCGGCATCATCATGGCCAATCACATTGTGATTAAGCTGCAAATTCTCGTGGGCCCTTTGCATCATCACCTCCTCAAGTCGTGTTTAATGCTTATTGCCAAAACATGATCTAGTTGACCAACGTGAGTGAGCACGCTATAATGTTTGCTTGTCAGCTTGTGGGATTCAGATCCTCGCTTCTGCGTAAAATGATGAGTATCGCCCTCTGGAAGATTCAAACCACACTACCAAACTTTGGGTAGATATTAAAAATACAAATGCTTCACGAGTATCATCATTGGCCTTTCGATGTCGACTTGACTCGGGCAAGTTGTTGATGCTTTTGTCACCAAATCTTTGCACGCACTTCAAAACACTCTTATGCTCTTATTGATCCATCAAGACACTCTTAATATACCTTTGCGACATCGAAGAAATCACGAAGAATGTCTATTGTCTCAGCGTCGTTTGGGAAGAAATCAAGACACGATGTCCATTGACTGTGCAGCTTCTCAAGCAAAATGTCCAAGATGATGAGCTTTCCATTTTCCTAAACTATTAAGTGTTCACCCTCTTCAAATGACTCGGCTCCACACCATTGAAAAGATAAGAATGGCTACATGTTTTTTGCGCTTGTACCACAATATTTTGTAAAGATCAAATCCCGAGTGCCTAAACCACTTGTTTGAAGCGCACATACTTGATGCAATACAGATACATAAATTTTCTTTTGATAGTGGGACCAATGGAACTAAAGTATTTGTAACCCCACATGCAGTGGTGGCAATGTAGAAGTTCCATTCTGACAAGTACAAATTTTGTACGTCTGTAAGCATGAATGTATGCACAATATATCTTAGCAGGCTTGAACTATTTGCTACATCAGAGGTATTTGTCATCTTGAGTCAAGGTCGCAACTTTAGTGGACACAACACCAAAAGGGCCACGAACATTTCGTTGATCTTTCAAGTAAGCCAACAAACCTATAGCCCGCAATGTGTTCCACAAGTCCCATTGTGATTTGCAAGTTCCCTCGATGCAGCGTGGTCTTATTTCTACGCGTACATGCGATAGATGTCCTCCACTTTCATGTTTACAGCTCACACTACTCTTACTCTTCTCATCTATATAGTGATGGAATTTATGAGTATATCACACATGGGATCGACCGCATATGGAACATTATCACATCACAATTACTTGTTTTGAGAACGATGTCACCTAGATAAACATATGAGACTTACAAGCTTAAGAGAAGTATTCAAACAACATGCTTAATGACCCACGGCAAGAGAGCCTTTAATCGTCAATATACAAAAAAGGTTTCCATTCAAATGCTATACATGGCAATCTCGCATTACACATGGCGCTGACCGCGTAAGAGTGTTCGAGCAGGATGCTTGGATGATCCCTCCCACATATAAGCGTGATTGCAGCAACAATATTTGATCATGATGGCGAGAAAGCTCATGAGGGGTTTGGGATAGGTCGATGGGATATCACAGACACGGAGTTGGGTGAAAGACTTTAGCGCTTTCATGCGAGCAGAGGGGGAACCCGAAATTTTTAAATATACCCCAAATTTTGGGTATTTGTTAGTAGAAAGCTACAACAAATGGTGAACCATTGGTAGAATCCAGCATCTCACGTCAATATCTACAGACAATAGTCCGAGTCGGATAGTGATGCAAGGGAATATTGAACAAGTTCACGTGGGTACCTTTTTTGGTCCTTTACATGTATACCCTAATCCTTGTGCCTGCAAATTTAGGTCTCGCTAATCAAAAACACATCAAAGAGAAAGCTCACAGATGCTTGTAGCTTGTTGGTGAGATGTGAAGAGCAAGGCGGTGGGTTTATTGTTTTCAAGATTTTTTCAAGTAAGTTTCTCAAAGTGTTGCTCCACGCGCAAGAGCCTAAACAGTACTCGTGGCAGTCACTTCAAGAAATCACAAACGTTGCTCACGCTACCAGCCAGCTAGTCGTACACAGAGCGGAGTCGTTGCATTACCGCTTTGCATAGGAAGCATTTCTCGATCCTTTACCCTTATTTGTTTCATGTTCTTGTAGCACTTATTTTCATGTGCTTGTGGCACTTATTTTTCATGGGAAGATGAGGGATCCCGACTTATTTTACGAGCAAGAGAGGTTATTTCTTGTTTTACAGAAACTGAAAGATATCCTGATTTGGGTTTGCCGTTGTGCTAGACCTTCACATCCCATCTACCACAATAGGAAAAGCGCGCTATAAGCAGTCATTAAGACGCCCGAGACTATCGCCGGGACACAAGGCTTAGGCTACAAGTATCGGGGCCATTCAAACTCATTAGGTCTCCCATAAGAAACCCAGCTGTATCTCAGCTAAATAAGTTTAGACTCATAGGCATATTGTTGAGAAAGCGACTTTGATGAGACTCTATCACGAGAGAAAAGTTGCCTCTTGAGATAGCCACGCAACCTCACGCAAAAATAATGGGGTTACTTCGTTTAAAAATAAAATCGGGATAAAACAAGACCACAAGGTGGTAGGGTTGCAATGAGGGCTCATGAAGTGGTACACAATATGACAAAAATGATGTAGAGAAAGAGAGTGTACGACGCATATTCTGTAATAGTTGAGGCTCAAGATGCAATCGCAACGCCATGTCGCGAAACGATCAACCAGATTGTAGGTGGAAAAGAAGTGCAATACAAGTAGTGATTATTTATGCAAATGAACCCGGTAACTAAAAAATAAATGAGTGGAAAATACTTGTAACATGAAGATGCCTAAGATATTAATCGTAAACAAAAATAGCAAACACACTTTTATCATGAAGTAAAAATTTGGCAAGTAAATCTAATTAAAAACTTTGAACTAACAAATTTTATTAACAGTCCTAGCTAGCCCTACACCTAAAACCCTAGTTTAAATAATGAGGCGACTGTGTATATGCTGAAATCAGCATTTCCATTGCACCCACAGCATTTGGTTCCTAACACTACAAGGCGAACGACAATGTTCGCAGATTAGAGCCAGCATACTGAAATCGTGCACCAGCAACAAGACTTACCCGAAGAGCATGTGCAACGACAAGAAGATCATGGATGCATACCAAAGAACATGCCGGGAATGAGATTGTGTAAGCTCGACATCTGCTCTTATCTTGATACAAAGCAATATGTTCCTGAAACTCAACATTATTGATAAATGTCCACAAATCCATTCATGCACAATCCTGGATCTGAGGGGTGATGGGTAAGCCAATTCCTATTTGCAAGCACATTCACTGGATAGGGTTGGTCGAACGAACCAGCATGCTCATTACGGTAGTGAGGGTCATCAGTTTTATGGAATGGAAACAATAAGAATGTGCCAGGCGAATTATAGATACTTGTGAATCCGAGATAAGAAATCCTAATTTTGAAAACCCTAGTTTGGAGTTGTTCCTGGAAGCTGTCAGGGATATGAGGATCTGAATCTACTTTCAGTGGAGGCTGCAATTCCTCACCGTCTTGAACCAACTCCAGACCTTAGAGCGGGGAGTTTCCCAACTCTGACAATTGGGCGAGATCAACAAGCGACTGGATGTGATCATGGATTGTGGTGAGTTGCAAAATGTTAGTGGGCTTTGTATCAATTCAGTCAAATGTTGGCACACTGACAGATTGATAATCCAAAGTATCGAATTCTCTAGATTTTCCAGGGTGGGGTGAATTCAATGCGGTTATGCTGGGAAGAGCATGGTACTTGGGGATCGTCATTTGAGAAACGGTCGGCAGAAGCTGAGGCGCTTCGATTTTCTGATGGGTACTTGAATCTTCCCAAAGCGAATCATCGAATTCTGGTGTCTTCATATGGTCGGTAAAGAGATGCGAGTGATAGTCCTCAGCGGTATGATGGAATATGTTTTCAGATAAGCAAGGATCACTGTAACCATTTATTTGATCAAGTTGGGTACCCGGCATGTTGGGCTCCCCAGGAGTTACCAACTGGGATGGGTCAATAAAGAGGACATCTTGAGGTTGCCCAGACAGGAAATTGCTCCTATGGCTGTCTAAAGATTCCGAGTGAGAAAGATCAGATCTAAAAGATTCATCAATTTTGAACTGTGATTGTGAAACACCATCTGCGTGCTTATGATTGTCGCCAATATCAGTATAAGGAAATTTTGAATGTCTCGAAGAAATTACTAGTGTGGCGGGATCGTGAAATAAATCAGGGAATAATGAATGAACAGATTGAGTCGCAGGGGCGTTAACCATACAAGGCTTTTCAACACGTGCATCCGTGTCATTTAGAGAAAACAATGATCTAGCAGGCCTTGTAAGGGAATCAACTGCATCCGAGATAGGGGTTGATTCATAACCAGTATGTGAACCAGATTTAGGCCTGTGTCCAGGGAGACATCGAGTGGGCTCGAGGTAGGTTTCATGAACTAGGAGAGATAATGAGCCACTGTGATTTTCAAACTCTGATTCGACATGGTGCGTGAAAGATCCAAAGTCTGAAAAGCCGTTGACTTGCGGGTTGTCATAGGGAACACTAGGCTCAGGCTTGGTTGCTAACTGAAATTGTTCAAGGGAAACGAGAATTACATAGCTGAAATGTTCACTTAACAACTCCCAATCGACATCCTTTTCAGGGAACTCAAAACAATAATGAACAAATCTGATAGAAACTTCATCAAGAGGTTCCTGAGGTTCCATTCTGATGTCATTTAGCTTTATCAATACACTTTGAAAATCGTACCTGTGAAAAGCTCGTTGTAATTCACTGGCGAGTTGTTCAAACAAATGGATGGAAGCTTCCGGCAATGTGCAGCACCATTTCTTAGCGCGACCTTCGAGGGTGAGGAAGAAAAGCAAACATATCAAACCTTCATTTTCAATTTCGTAGCGCTCACCAAAGTCATAGAAATCTAAAAGGTGTTGGGTTATGGACACTCCGTTTTCACCATCGAATTTTAACTAGGACAAGTGATACATAAGTTCATCGAGGATGAGACATCGAGGCTCATAAAACTCCAAAAAACATCTCAGGAGAATGATTTGGGAATGAGCCATTGCAGACATCAGATTAACTGCAGGCTCTCAGGGCTCAGCTTGTCATTTTCCCCTCCTTCTAACACCAATTCTGTTGACGGGAAAATCTGTTTAGCCAACAGCAGGGGATCTCCCTGGTAAAAGCTTCCAATTAGACCTTGAACCGTTTGGACTAGGGATCCCATCCGGGGTGTGGGTCCGGCTACCACTTATTTCTCTTTTGCTTTGGGTCTCGCTTAAACTTTATAAAACAGTGGATACACACCTAATCAACTGATACAAGACATATGATTGATGCATTAAATGTACATACGACACTATGAGTAGCAAGAGGAAATAATAAAGCATGAAGACCGAAGGAAGTGTTGTTAACAACACTTCCTTAGGGTCACGCTTGTAAACTGTTCTGGCCACAAAGGAAACAATTCCTCATGGCAAGAACGCCTTTCACTTCCTAAAAGTTTTAAATGGTAGCACAAATGCTAATAAACAAAGCCATCAGCATTCGTTAAGAAAGTGAAATGAACTCAACCACCATTAACATACTCAGCGAACTGTCATGCAATGTGATCTGAATTAAAGATACAGTTCCCTTAATCTAAAGATGTTCAGAAACTGAAAACATAATACTCAATAGTGCTCATACATAAGACAACACCAGATCCACAAAGGGATTTTTCAAAATGCTTGTATTCATGCTTAAATGTATAATCCTCTGGTAATACAATATACTCAGCTTGAGTCCCAAACGAAAATCCCCCTTTTACAAGTTCCTGAAGGTAGTATTTATAGAGCAAAGCTTGCCCTTTGGGCTCCCCAACTTTTCACTTTCCTGATTGTTGGGCTTCCTTGCGACTTAGTCTGTTCTGCGACCTTGCGACCTGAGAAACTGTTGCGACCTGCGACCTGACTGGGTTCTGTGACCTTGCGACCTAGTCGCTGGGTCGCTGGGTCGCGCCGTCGGACATTTAATAGGGGATGTGACTTAGCGACCTGGTGACCTCTGCGACTTCGGGCATATCAGTGACTTGCAACCTTGGGAAATATGCGACCTGCGACCTCGGCAGATGTGCGACCTGCGACCTTCATAAACTTGCGACCTGCGACCCAGTCGCTGGGTCGCGTAGTCAAGCATTTGGCATGGAACACGACTCCGCGACCTGGAGACCTGAAGAAATATGCAACCTGGGGTTTTATCCCTTCTACATTTCTCCTGTTGAGATAGTCTTAGCTCCTGCCACATGAACCAACATTTTCTGGGTAAGCGACAAAATTCCTTGTCTGGGTCATCATCATAATCTCCTCATGTTACCTGCGTGTAAGCATATTATATTAGCCATTAACCTCACCCACATAAATATTTTTATGCATGTTGAAGAAAAAATAAAGATACAATAAAAAGAAAACGCAGATGCATAAGGAGAATATTGACAAATAACATCAAGGGATTTTAACGATTAGCTTGGACCCCTGTATAGTCCTATTCTGTAGGCGATATATGAACGATTGTGCATATCTTTCATGGGTCGCAGCCTCTAGTGGACACACAATCAGCGACTTTGCGACCTCAGAGAGGTCGCATAGTCGCACTTCGAGTAAGGTTGCATCTCCTGGATAGTAGCAACTGTTGCGACCCCGCGACTTGGGTTGGAATGCGACCTCTCGATGGTCTCACAGTCGCAACTTTATGAAAGTTTCACCTCTCATTAATTTAGCACGATTTGCGAGCTAGCGACCTGGACAAGACTGCGACCTCCCTGTGGTCGCAAAGTCGCATATTCATGTAGGTCACACTTTCATCAATTCCATGTGCTGCGACCTGGCGACTGGTCGCAAAAGTCCAGAGGCATTTCTCCACTTTGTTGAGCTGTGGCTCCCACAATCTGGTTTAGTGATGAGTTAATGGAGGAGGACGTGATCGATGGAAGCTGCGTAGCTACAACCACTATCCCGGTCAAACTCCATGCTTCATTATGCAGTGTGCTCGCTCTCCAAACCCCAATTCAGGTGTATCATGGCTTCTGTATTGAGCATCAACCTATGCCGATAGCATGCAATGAGAGAAAAGAAAAAAAACTTTCATATCGCGCTGAGACGTAGCACGATGTCTCTTGTTCTGGTCTGCAAAACTCCGGCGAAATCCAGCGTAGTATTCTGAACAGAGGATGGATCTCTTGACCATACAGGGGCGCGTGGCTTTTGATGCTCCTTGGTCATCACGTCAACTTCAAACACAGGGTGCTAACCATCGTTTCACTCACGGTGTGTACATTTGTGGCAGTTTATTGCATTATCATGCCAGGGCTGAGAAAAAATGTCGTGGTCGTTTTACCACTCTTTTATGTGTCGTGAACTATTGAAAACTCCAGATGATGGTGAGGCCAAGCAGAAAACCATGCTATGCGCTCTTACCAAGATCATGTTAACAACGACAAGCTGTATGAGAATTATAATCCATCTCAACACAACGTCGAACGAGCAGATTATTTCCCTTTGCTGCTCTGTGGTCTTGTCTATCTCTCTGATCGGCTATAGGTGGTCTTCATCCGACTGTAATTCAACAAGCATTAAAACAAGAGCATGCAGTCTCGAATACCATTTTTTGGTCATGCACTTTGATCCCACCTCTAAAAAACCATATCTGTCATTGTGCAAGGCTAATTATATGCGGTTTCTTCTTCTCCAAGTCGAAAAGTCTCTACACGTGTATGTATGCCTGCAGCGAAATTGTTTAGGGTTCTATGCCATGTGGGTCTTTGCATGCATGCTGATGCTGCATGTGACCTCACTGTCTCGGAGTTTGTCTGAGACAGATAACTTGCAGATCGACCGTGCTTACTAGGTATGCAGAGGATTCTTAATTATTTCAGTGGATTTAGAATAAATCAAAAGATCGCTCTTTCCGTGAACCCATTTCTTCCGTGGTGAGCTTATCTTTCCCTCACGGGCCTGAAATTGAACGCACTGCAAACAGTCTCGAATAAATCTACGTGGAATGCGAGATCTGGTTTTTCAGTGCCTTTGGATAGAGTAAAAGCAAACGCCTCAGGAATTATCGAAAATTGAGCTCTGTGAAGACAACTCGACGTGGTCAGTAGTGGCGTTATCGAAAATTCATCTTCCAATGGATATGAAATGATAACGCCTTTCTAAAGGGGACCAGCGCAGGTTATTAATAGCAGATTTGAAGAGTGATTATCTCCTGGAATATCGTCGTCGGGGCTACAGAAATTGGATTTTATCTGTCCCTTAGAAAATAGCTCTTTTAGTGTCAAACGAAGCATGCCTTTTATGGCACTGGCTTTTCAGTCCATGACTTCAATTGTAACACATAAATTATTCGAATTCCTTTTCAGCATGATATCCTTATACACTTACTAGAAACACGCAGTCCTTTTACGACGGTTGCCATGTAGACTTGGAGATAGATACGTTGAAAACTCATCCATGCAGTTTTGACTATTAACGTACCGTAGTTATTATAATATTCTGCTGCCATGTGTAAACACGACTTTGGAAAACTTTTGATGAATCCACATATCATGGTAACGCCACTAAATAAAGTGCTCTTGCACCGCTTAAAACACGGTTGTAGATTATCATGCATCGCACCATAGTTATTATTATATTCGCTGCCATGTTGAAACCAAACATTTTAACACGGGTTGAAAACCTTAGCATAAACGTATTCGAGCCCAATTGTAACGTCCTTCATATAGTTTTATATGATTTTTCTCCTCCATTCTTATATGGTTTGGAAACCATATGTGTTTGCGCCCTAGCTTAATGTGTCAAAATGTCACCTTGGTCCATCGAAAGTGCGCCCACTTTGTAGCTTAGGTTTGACCAAGATTGCTTCCCTTCCCTAATTTTACAGACTTGTCAACACAACTCAAAATTATTGTCGGTTTAGAAGAATGGCCTTTTATAGGATTTGACAATCACCAAAGACAAAATGTACTTTGCCATTATCTGACTTTGGTACAACATTCAGACTCTCAGATGTACCTTGAACAGCCAAAGACTTATAACCAAGAGCTTCCTTCTATGTTGTCATGATGGGTCAAATTAGTGCAGGCCTTAAATTATTATGGACCTCAAATCACCGCCTGCTATACTGTCTGATCTATGTGCTTCTGGATCGACATCATCATGGCCAATAACATTGTGACTAAGCTGCAATTTTCTGTTGGCCCTTTGCATAATCACCTCCTCAACTATGTTTTCTGTTACAATTTCTTATTGCCAAAACATGATGTAGCTAACCAATGCGATGAGCACGCTGTAATGCTTGCTTGTCAACTTGTGGATTCCAGTGCCGCTCATAGAAAATTGACAGTATCAGCTCCTGCAAGATCCAAACCAGCACCACCAGCTCGAGTAGATATTAAAATACAAATGCTTCATGAGTTTCATTATTGGCCTTTCTGATGTCACTTGACTCTAGAAGTGATGATGCTTTGCCACCAAAGCTTTGCACAGTTGCAAAACGCTCTTCTGCTCTCACTGATCCATCGAGACTCTCATAAGAATAACTTCGTAGCTCTAAGTAATCCTGAAGAATGTATATTGGCTGCGTCGTTTGAGAAGAAATCAAGACACGATGTCCTTGACTATGTAGCTTCTCAAGCAAAATGTCCAAGATGATGAGCTTTCCACTTGCCTGAACTAAGCATTCACCTTCTTCAAATGGCTCTGGCTCCACACCCTTGAAAAGATAAGAATGGCTACATGTCTTTCGCAATTGTACCACAATATTTTGTAATGATTGATGCTGAGTGCTTGAACCACTTTTTTGAAGCTGGGCAATGCTTGATGCAATACAGATACATAACTTTTCTTCTGAAGTGGGACCAATGGAGCCAGTACTATAACCCCAGCCAGTGGTGGAAATGTAAGAGTTCCATTCTTGACAAGTAAATCTTTTATACGCCGAATCATGAAAGCATGTACAATATATCTTGGCAGCTTAAACTGTTTGCTACATCCAGAGGTATTATCACCTTGAGTCAAGGTCGCAACTTTAATGGACACAACACCAAAAGGGCCATGGGAATTTCTGTTGATCTTTCAAGTAAGCCAACAAACTTATAGCCTGCAACGTTTTCCCAAGGCCCATTGTGACCGAAAGTTCCCTTGACTAGCGTTGTCTTATTTCTTGCGTGCATGCGATAGATGTCCTCCACTTCTCATGTTTCAGCTCGCACTACTCTCATCCTTCTCATCGGTGTGGTGATGGCATTTGGGTGTATCATCTGTGGGATTGACTTGTATGAAACATTATAACATTAATTAGTTCACAGTTACCCTTTGAGAATGGCATCCCTAGATAAAACATATGAGACTAACGAGCTAAAAATACATATTCAATCAACATGCTTAATGACCCACAGCGAGAGGGCCTTTAATCGTCAATACACAAAAAGGGTTTCCATTCAAATGTATGCATGGCAACCTCATTACACATGGCGCGCCTGTGGTAAGAGTGTTCAAGCGTATGCTGGATGATCCCTCCCACATATGGCGTGATTGCAGCGACAGCATCTGATCATGATGGTGAGAAAGCTCATGAGGGGTTTGAGATAGGTCGCTAGGATGTTGCCGCTTGCAGGTCGGGTGAAATACTTTAACGACTAAGCGATCAGAAGGGGACACGAAATTTCAAATATACCCAAAATTTTGGGTGGTGTTGTAGAGGCTACAACACTCTGATACCAATTGAAACTAAATTAATAAAAATAAATAATATCAAAGAGAAAAAAACATGGCAGAAAAATAATTAACTCTGAGTGTATTAATCACAAAGTAAAATGATACAATATAAATACATCAAGCTATATCTCAAGATAGTTATTCTATTTTGGACATGCATTTTCTTGGTTGAGTAAATATTTCAATCACACAACAATCTATGAGGCTAACTAATTGGAGAGAATCTCTCAACCAACTAGACCTCAACAAACTCCCAAGTATTAGGAACAAACAAATTCTAGAATTGATGAGCATATCAAAGACAAGTAGCAATTATATTTTATTATTTTGGGCTTATTGACTGTTTTATGTGAGTGTGAGGCTAACAATGAACCAATCAAAGAA
This sequence comes from Pinus albicaulis, assembly GCA_034641835.2. Lineage (NCBI taxonomy): Eukaryota > Viridiplantae > Streptophyta > Pinopsida > Pinales > Pinaceae > Pinus > Pinus albicaulis. The sequence goes on along the minus strand of JAXQQM020085887.1, from coordinate 120,692 downwards.
TAAATCAAGTCAATCTCACAATCTTGCAGCTTCTTCAAATCATTCATTGGGGAGATGTCGATGGGCCTACATTCCATTGTGCCAAAGATATCACCAGGCTCATGCATTTAGAAAAGCAACTCCCTCTTACATAGAATTCCTCTACATAGCAAAAAAATCGCGGGCTCGTGTTTAGCATAACTAGAACTAATTGGAGAGAATCTCTCAACCAACTAGACCTCAACAAACTCCCAAGTATTAGGAACAAACAAATTCTAGAATTGATGAGCATATCAAAGACAAGTAGCAATTATATTTTATTATTTTGGGCTTATTGACTGTTTTATGTGAGTGTGAGGCTAACAATGAACCAATCAAAGAATAAATCAAGTCAATCTCACAATCTTGCAACTTCTTCAAATCATTCATTGGGGAGATGTCGATGGGCCTACATTCCATTGTGCCAAAGATATCACCAGGCTCATGCATTTACAAAAGCAACTCCCTCTTACATAGAATTCCTCTACATAGCAAAAAAATCGCGGGCTCGTGTTTAGCATAACTAGATCAGTATCACTCTTCAAAGCTTTTAGTCATCTTCAAAGAAACATGCTTTAATCAGGCTAGCATTGTCTACTCCCTTTGAGTATAGATTTATCACAAGTCTTTTTGTCACACAGTTCTTACACCATTTCCGATTTGCCACACCTTGGCAATTTTCATTATGTTCTTTCAATCCTCATAAGGAGATTATGGAAGAAAAAAAATATACAAGAAATCCAAGAGACTCATAATGAAATAATCAATAGAAACAATCAAGATAATACTTAACTTTTGAGAGTGTGTTAACTCCCTCTTGATCTTAGTCTTAAATCGAGTCAATCTTATCACGTCATCAAGGAGTCCATACCATCATCAAAGAGTTTAGAACATCATTAAGGAGTTCTTATCATCAATAAAGAGTTCACAGAGTTCAAGTCATCAAGGTTTCCATATCATCATCATCATCAAAAATTTTATACGCCATCAACAAGCCCACATCATTATCATCATCAACGAGTCTACATTATCAAAAAGTCCATATTTTCATCATCATCAAGGAATCTTATCCATATAATCATCAAGAAGTTGACCTTGCTTATATAATTAATGAGAAATTCATTCAAGGAGTTCAATCTACATCATCATCAAGGATTCCACAACAAATAGTCATCTTCGGCATCATTGAGTCCCTATCATCATCCATATCATCAAGAATTCATATCAGCATCAAAGAGTTCACAAGGATTCCATCATCCACATGTTCATATCAACATCAACTGTCAAACACATGCATGGTAAACACAGAGTATTAACTATCCCTCATTAAGGAATTCATAACAAAGAGTTCGCATCCACTTTATCAAGGTGTTCACATCATTAAGGAATTCATCATTGAGCTCATCGTCAATGAATCCATATAATCAAGGATTCCATCATCCACATTATCAAGGAGTTCACATCATCATAAACAAAGATTTCACATCCACAGAGTTCATCATTAAGGATTTCAGATCATATACATAATCAATGAGTCTGCATCATCAACAAGCTCACATCATTATCATCGTCAATGAGTCCACATCATCAACAATGTATCCACATCCTTAATGAGTCGCCATCAATATCATCAACGAGTCCATATAATGACTTCACATCATCAACAAGCCTACATCGTTATCATTGTCAACAAGTCCACATCATTATCATCGATTCCATATCATCAACAAGACATCCTTGTAAAGAGTTCACATCATTAGTAACGATTTAAAAGTAAAACAAAAAAACACAAGATACTTATCTTTTCAACTCCCTCTTAATATTTATTCCTTTTACATGCACCTTGCAAATCAACCTTAATAACAATGTAAAAAACCTGGTAAAAATACATGTAAAAAAATATATATAAGACCATGGTGATGGGACATGTATTCCAAGCTTAATGGTGGGAAACAAATCCTGGTGGCTGTTCATTTCGGTTATTATGGCTAAGGAAATCGGCAAAGGAAAAGGTAAAGTCTTTGGAAAGGCACAAGGTATTAATTGGAAAGGTAAAGGCTTTGGAAAGGCATAAGGTATTAATTGGAATTTTATTTAAGAAAATAATGGAAATTAGGAGAAAATGAAGGTGAAAGGTCACATGTTGCATGTGAGGAGGAAATTGAAGGAAAATAATGGAAAATGAAGAAATTAGAGGCCTAATTAATAAAAAGGCTTATGAGGATCAGTGGGAAAGGCTTGGTTAGTTCAGTTTTGGATTTCTCATTAGTCCATCTCATGTTGAGAATTTTTTAGGGCATAGTTTAATTCAATTCTGCACTTGATAATTACTTGTGAACTTATTTATCTTACTTAGATATTCTCTTCAGTATCTTATTAGGTCTCTCATCAAGTCAATTATCAAAACAGAAGATTTAGGCTCTTCAAGACAAGGCAAAAACCTCTCCCTCTTGGAGAGGAAAAACCGCAAGTAATTCTTCTTATAGATCTTCAATTGACAAGCACCATTACCATGACCTATACCCTTGACTTCATTATGCCTCCAAGACCTTGTCACTGTTATTCTTGGCTCCTTCCACTGATCTCCTTTTTTACATTGTTCTGCACCAACACTAGGGAACTCGGTCCTTATTTTAGCTAAGGTGATGCCTTCCCTAATCAATGACTCCTCAACCTTCTCTCTTGATGCCCTATATTGAGCTCTTATATGTGTTTCGGTGATCTTCCTTTACTTCTGTATATACCTTTGATCGAGATCCTTATCTTGTTGTAGTATCTTCTTACTGTGTATATTCTTTAGAGATATATGAAGTGTCTTGTACTCTTGATACGCACCATGTTATTCCTTTCTGAAATAACCAAGCTACAAAGATGATTAGGTGCCCAAAATTATGCTCAAAAATAAAAGTTGTCGGATCAGTGTGAAACCTAAACGACCGCATAGATCTCTTCGTTCTGAATCTAGTGCAACTCGTTTCGTGGAAAACCAACATCGTATGCTCCCATAAACATGTTATGTTTGTTTTCCCAAACAGGAAAATTTTAAAAAAAATGTGCAGACAAGAAGCCCAGTCAGCAGTCCATACAGCGGACGTGGCATGCTAACTGGGCTAGTCAATGCAATTGGTCAACGTATCCTCGGTGAATCATGGTTTGACACATGGCAGCATGGGTGGATGGCAATTGGCATGTTCTGGTTCGTTGCTTGATGGTGATGTGGCCCAATGAAACGGTGCCATGTGGCCCAATCGTGGGCTACCACGTGGCACCCGTGTATTGTTTAAATTTTTTGGGAAATGGCCAAACAAACCCGCTAAGAATCGAACCGTGAACCTCAGAGCAACAAGTGCCAAGTGTCATCGTCGCACCATGGGTTGTGACTCAATCCTTAAGCACTCTGCCTCCTTATAAGGGTTATGCATCGGGCAGTTGGGAGAGGGGGTCGGGGCCTAGCCCCAACCCTGGTCACCACCACCGGTGAGACCACAGGCGGGAGGCTAGCCCCAAGCCCCAACGGTCACCGCCAAACCGTCATCAATTAGCCAACCGACCAGCGGATTTTCTGCCGATTTTTTTTTTAATTATTCGCCTATAACCTATAGAGGTCAAATTAACGAAGCAATAATTTCACCCGGAATCTAAGGAAAATGTCACCCAGTTAGCGAAAAATGGGGCGAATTTGTAGGACTGGTCTAGATTTTGTGCAAATTGTGGCGCGGTTAGTGCCAAAACTTGGGGAGATCATAACTTCTCTAGTTTTTGGCCAAATTTGATGCAAAAAGAGGCTAGACAAGAATTTTTGGATATTTTGGACTCATTGGAGCAATTTTTAGAGCCAATGGAGCACTTTTAGATAAGTTTTTTTCAGGATGAAGTCTATGTGTGCCATGGTCAACCAGAGTGTTGAATTAGTTTATGGAGGAGTTTGAAGATGGAGATGACCTTGCAGGGGTTTTTCCAACCTCCGTGTGCATTCTACAATAGCTACTATATCAGTGATGTAGCCTATGTTCCTCTTTTCTGTATGTGTTTTTGACGAGAGACTTGTTTATGTACTTCAAGTGGATTGTGGTGTTGTTTATGCTCTTTTAGGTTGGAGTATGGGGTCTTGGTGCAAGATTCCTTTGTTTGTTGAAAGTTTACATGTTTCACTGTTGGTTAACATGTGTATGGAGTGATAATTCCTACAGAAGTTAGTTTCTTTGAAGGAGAAACTAACCACTCCATTTCTCAACACTTTATGTACTCTTCTTTTCCTAAACATTGGGCATAATGAGAAGCGGGTCATGCCATTAGAGTTGATCCAAGGATATGTAGCCCAGGAGGGGTGAACTCCTTCAACAATGGCTGGTGTATTACTTATTGATGCATAATTCCATTCAGTGTTTTTAATTCGTGTTTAAAGTTTTCATGAAGTAAAAATAAAGCACACGCATAAAAACTCATGATTTTACTTTCTATTTTGGATTACAAACCTCAAGCACATTTTTGTATTCTGATGAGGATCTTAGCATAGAAAAACTAATATTCCCCATAGAGATCAAGTTGGTATTAGAGTTGGGGTTTGCTTTGTGCAAGGAGTATTTTATTTTTATTTGCAAGTGAATGTGAATCTACAAGTTTTGAAGCTTAAGTGAGGAGAAGGTTTTGGAAAGACAAGCAAGATTTTTATAATCTCTACCACCATTTCTACCTCAAGTTGCAGTTGAATCTTAAACCAAACCATGCCCCAAGGAGGAGAACCTGCAAGTATGTCAGAGGATGTGAAGCCTTTTAGAAAGGCTTTCTTTGACATGGCGAAAATGGTGAAAGTCCTCTATGAAGAGAGGAACGCCAAATTGCAAGGTGGAAGCTTTAGAATGGTAAAGATTTTGCAGCAAGAATGTTGTCTTGCGACATTGACATACATCGGATGCCAAAAATGCAAAGTGAATAAATACCAAAGTAAAGCCAAAATTTGTTGAACAATGGAATCACTCGACCATCTCTTCTGCCATGCAATACACCAATGGTTTTGGTGCCCAAAAATAATGGAAAACATTGTATTGTGAGGCACAAAAGGAGTGGCTTTCATCAAAGAAGAGTTGTTGAAGGAGTTGTGGAAAATGACATTTCACAACAAAAAAGGTTTGTTTGAATGGCTTATTATGTTTTATGGTATTTTCCATACTCCTACTACTTTCATGCATATGAAGAAGGATGAATTGGAGTCATTTCTAGATGTGATAGTCCACTTGTATGACATTGTCATTTTTTAGAAAATCTCATTATGAACATGTTATGTATGAGAGAAAAATAATTCATGTCATAAGGCATGCACATTTGTTTGTGAAGATGCCAAAGTATGAGTTGGGTAAAACTTCTTTGATACTTGGGATACAATGTTGGAGTAGGTAGGTTGAAGGTAGACCTCTCCAAGTTTGACACCATTGTGGATTAGTCAAAGCCCAAAAATGTAATCTTAGTAAGAGGGATGTTGCTTTTGATGGCGACATGGAAAAACTAAAAAAAATCAATGAACAAGATGTGAAGGATTTGAAATAGCCCACATCAGTGTTGAACAGTGATGGTAATAAGATGTTAGTGTTGAATGGTGAAAAAATCAAAGAATAAGCACCAAGGAAAGTTGACAAAGAAGGCACAAGTTGCACAAGTACTTATTTTGGGTTCCAAAATGGTACATAGCAATGGCGAAAACACTTGGTCAATAGTTGACGCAAGTACAAAGCAAGATAAGCTAAAAAATTACCATGTCGACAGTATTCGAGGTGAGAAAGTTTTCAAGCTATTCAAGCTTCCTTTGATTGACAACTGAGGTGGGAAAACATTTTTTATTCAAGGACAACTTGTGGTTCTGTAAATTCCGAGAAATTGCAACACGTTGGACCTATCTACAACAGCAAAACAAGGTCTCCAGAATCAAGGAAAAAGATCAATTTTCATGAAAAGCTCAAAATTGTTGAATTTCAGAAAATTCTAGTGGATTAAGACTGGAAGGGTGAGGGGACTGTACCCTCATCCACATGTTCAGAAATCAAAAATATTTTTGGATCCAAAAGCTTCCAATGGGGAGGAGTAATCAGGTGCTCAAAATTATGGTCAAAAATCAAAGTTGTCAGATCGGTGTGGAACTTGAATAAACGCATAGATCGTGTCATTCTGAACTTTATGCTACTCGCTTCATGGAATACCAACACTATATGCTCCCATAAACGCATTTTGTTCATTTTCCCGAACATGCAAATTAAAAAAAAAAATGAGCATACAAGGAGCCCAGTGAGCAATCCGTACAGCTGACGTGGCATGTCGACTAGGTTGGTCAATGAAATTGGTCAACCTCTCCTTGGCGAATCAGGGTATGACACATGGAAAAATGGGTGGATGGAAATTGGCACATTCTGGTTCATTTTTTTATGGTGATGTGGGCCAATGAAATGGTGCCACGTAGCCCAATCATGGGCTTCCACGTGGCACGCATGTATTGTTTAAATTTTTTGGGAAATGGCCGAACAGACCCACTGAGAATTTAACCGTGAACCTCTGAGAAGCAAGTGCCAAGCATTACAGTCGCACCATGGGTTGTGACTTAACCCTTTAGCACTCTGCCTCCTTATATGGGATATGCATCGGGCAGGTGGGAAAGGGGGTCAAGGTCGAGCCCCAGCCCTGGTCACCTCCACTAGCAAGACCACGGGTGAGAGGTTAGCCCCGAGCCTCGACGATCACAACCAATAAATAATGCGGGCCACGTGGCCACTATCGTCGGTAGTGAGCTAATCAACTACCGGGTTTTCAGCCGATTTTTTTTTTTTTTTTTGATTATCTACATATAGCCCGTAGAGGTCAAATTAACGAAGCAACAATTTCACCTAGAATCCAGGAAAATGTCACCCAGTTAGTGGAATTTCGGGCAAATTTGTAGGACCGGTCCAGATTTTGTGCAAATTGTGGCACGGTTAGTGCCAAAACTTGGGGAGATTATAACTTCTCCAGTTTTTGGCCAAATTCTATGCAAAAAGAGGCTATACATGCATTCTTGGATATTCTGGACTCATTGGAATAATTTTCAGAGCCAATGGAGCACTTTTAGATATGATTTTTGCAAGATGAAGTCTATGGGTGTCATGGTAAACCAGGGTGTTGAATCAATTTATGGAGGAGTTTGAAGATGGAGATTACCTTACATCGGTTTTTCCAGCCTCCATGTGCTTTCTGCAACAAATATTGCATCATTAATGTAGCCTATGTTCCTCTTTTCTCTATGTGTTTTTGAGGAGAGACTTGTTTATCTACTTCAACTTTATTGTGGTATTGTTTATGCTCTTTGAGGTTGGAGTATGGGGTCTTGGTGCAAGATGCCTTTTTTTACTGAAACTTTACATGTTTGACTATAGGTTAACATGTGTATGGAGTGATAACTCTTGTAGAAGTTTGTTTCTTTAAAGGATAAACTAACCACTCCATTTCTCAGCACTTTATGTACTCTTATTTTCCTAAAAATTGAGCACAGTGACAAGGGGTTCATGCCATTAGAGTTGATCCAAGAAGATGTGGTCCGGGAGGAGTGAACTCCTTCAACAATGGCTGGTGTATTATTCACTGATGCATACTTCCATTCAATGTTTTTAATTCATGTTTAAAGTTTTCATGAAGTAAAAAAAACACACACACACACACACATAAAAATCCATGCTTTTACTTGTTATTTTGGAGTACAAACCTCAAGCACATTTTTGTATTCTGATGAGGATCTTAGCATAACAAAACTAATCAAGACATCCCTTATACTCTTAGAAACCTCTTCATCCACAGTCTATATGCAATTAATTATGGTCCTGAAGTGATCTGCTGCATCTCCTTTTCTCGCATTGTTTACAGTACTCATGTTGCTCTGAGATTGCGGATCCCTATGCAGAGGTAGATAGACCCAAGACCGAATTATATGAGACATTTTCTTATGTTTTGATATCCTTCCTTTCTTTGCTATAAACTCACCAAATTATAGACCTATCCTTTTCGCACTTTATCACGGAAAGAGATTTGAAATTTTTCTCTGTAATTTGAGCCCGAGAATCTCAAAGATGCATGAATTGTTCTGTAATTTCTACGCAATTCACTGGGTTATTTATATTTGTTCATCTCTGTAAATATCCGACCTGTCAGTGAACTGTTGTTTTTATTTTGACCTGGCCTTTCAAGGGGTATTCTGCAGCATCTTCAAGCCAATGTCTTCCAGCAATTTCTAGAGCATGATGATAAGGTCTTAAGGCATAATTTTTGACCTTTACAAGTGTAACAATCCTTCAAATACATGACTCTAAATTATACATTTATGACAAGATGAAAAATCCCTAAAAGACATCAAGAATAAATCTTTGACCTATAATAAAAACTCTTTTTTCATGAAACCCATGAAGCAATATTTACAAAATTACATTTTATTATCTTTTTCTTATTCATTACATAAATTCATAATTACATAGTCATTATGAAGATCGAACCTAGTTACACTTTCCAACACTCCCTCTTAACTAGGGAGGTATTCATAATGGTACATGGTTACTTTCAATCTGAAGAATCTCATAAGAAGAATCAGATTGGTAATTGCATCTATATATAGCATCATATCAACCAACATTGTCATAGTGCAAGGCCTTGACTAATGGCCCCATCTCTGAACGAGACAATGGGATACAATGTTGGCGAGAAAAATGACTTATATACACCATCATCATTATCTCTCCAAGATACATACTCCACCTAGCTATTCACAAAGTATGACCTTATTGGATTATTCTTATCTTGGCTAGCTAATCCTCAAAGAATATCGATCCATGACTGCTCTTATCTTGAATGCTCTATCACATTCTCAAAGAGTATCAGATGCCAGATGATTACCCAATCCTCCATTATATCTTCCCAAGTGAAGACCAAAACAATTTTTCTATCCATTCTCTCCTTCATGGCCTTCACTAAGACTTATAGCGGTTAGTCCTAGTCTAGTACATGACACATGAATTAGAGAATCAGATCCATCACTTCCTTTTAGTTTAGGAAGGACATACCCATTCCTATACAAGTAATGTACCTAAGCTCATTCTTAGGAATTACCAAGTTTCTTTCAAGTAAGAAACTTTCCACCATGCTCCCTCTTAATGGGGACTTGTAGCAACAATAGTGAGACACCCAGCTGCTCATGAAGAATCCCTCCCTTCGATGTCATGAGTTTCTTTAATATTGAGGAATATTCAACTTTGGGATAGCTTCATAGGGAACAAATCATCCATCCCTTTCATACATGAGTCATGTCATCTATCAAAAAGTGATTCATCGGTCTTTCTCATCTGGTCCATCTACATGCCATCATACTTTCCTTCAAACCATCTTCCAAGGATCTTTCATCCTTTTATATGTTTTGCAAACCATATAGAAGGATGAAAGATCCTTGGCAAAAGTTACATCGATGATGATATTTCTCCATGACATCTTCTTGTAGGCATCAACATCCTTTATTCAGATTGAAACATCTCCTAAAGTATGTATTGTCAATGGTCTTCATCTTTACCGGACTTCTATCAGAGTCTACATTTCTTTCCAAGAGATCTCCCAGTCAAATATTCTTGGCTTCTGAATGATAACTGCCTCTTATCATGGTTTCACTTCATGATCTCTTCTTTTCTTTCTCCACACGGTTTTACTTCATTCCCATGAACTTTCAATATGTAGATCATTGTTTGTACACAACCGCCTCATATTCCATATGAGGACATATTATGTTGATGTCATCTGTTATTGGCAAACTATGTGTCGGAAGAGATTCTCATTTATTTGATCATACTTATAAAGGTAGAAGGCCATTACCTACAACCATATGACATGACTTCATAGCATTCAATGTAGCATATATATACATGTACCTCGTCTATTTTTCCCTTTTGAGTCATTCTACAACAGTTTTCCCTAAAATGAAGAATTTCATTCCCCTTGACCTGCTTCATCAATATGTCATCATTTCCTAATCCCAAAATTCTGCAAGACATAATTCTTGATGAGACCTTTTCCTTTCTTTCTAACCAGTGAATCTAAAGAGGACTCCATTACAAAAAGTCAACAATTGTTTCCATATTGATTATTGAATGATGACCCTTGATCTAGATGATTGTCTTCCATAAATGTTGTTTTCAGTGATGCTCCTAGGAGTCCATTCTTTCACAGCATAGTTGTATTGTGGACATCCTCCTATGACAAGTTCTCCTTCCATGCTTTTATCATGATGACATTTCTAGAGTGATGCATTAATGCTTCCTAACACAATCGACAGAAACCTCTGAAAGAGGAAGATGATCTCAATCATAGTAGAGATCTTTCACTTCTTGTTTCTTAGATTTCTTTGCATCAAGTTCTCCCCTTTCTTCTATGATATGGGCTTCTTAATTTTTCCTTGTCCTTTCTAGATTTTGGGCAATCCCTTTTATAATGCCCAATTTCATTACATCCATAGCATCGTACGTTTTCCATATTTCTTTTTCTATGTTTAGGAACAAGTTTACCAAATCTTCATTTCTTCATGGAGATGGTTGCAAAGGCTTTCCATTTTCTTCAATCAGTCTTGTATCAAAATTTGGCTTTCAATCTCATTTCCTCTATTTTACATAGAGACCATAGATGCTAGAATTTTGTTTCTTCTTTCTTCCATATACACTTGAAGTGAATTTTTCCCATTCTTCTGGTAGAGAATTTCAACACCATTGTAGTCATTTGACTATCAGAAATTTCTTCTCCCAATTTCAAGAATAGTTCCACCAATTTTGTCGTAAATTTATTTTGAAGATTCTAGTTTTGATACATCGAGGATGAGAGATTCCTTTATGGATTCTATAAGAATCCTCTATGCTCTTATGTCTCCCTTCATGTATTTGGCATGACTTCATTGTCTTTTTCTTCCATGTAAGAAATTTTGAAACCCTAACCATTTTGTTTCCTTCTTTGCAAAGAAGACAATTTGATAGATTCATATGAAGTCATAAAGATACTTACTTGAGTAGATTATTTTCTTCTTCTATCAGCTTCCTTATTGATGATGATGTAGATAGCAGCATGAGCTCCCTCTTAGATATACTTCTTTAAGAGTGGTGTAAAGTGGTAGATCACTTTCAATCCTTGATGATCAAGGATGGATTTTCACAAAAATATGATTTTATGATGTCTTCAATATTGTTGACTTGGTCTCAAATGAGATAGCTTTAGGACACCTTCTTGCATTTATTCTTGAAAAGACCTTGGAGTATAAGGTCTTTGATATATCCTGGTTATTTTTCCAATTTCTGCAAGCTACCTTTTGAATGGAGGTCTCTTCCCTTTTAGTGTGGATCTATTTTCTTTTTCTTTTGAAAACTGACCTTTGACCTTCTTCCAAAAATTCGATTCTAGTGTCCTTTTGCAAAATTGGTCCTTGAGTGTCTTCTTTTCAAAAAACCCTTTGTCTTCAGTACCTTAACTCTGATACCATCTTAATAATTTGGTAGGGAATAATTTAATTCAATTCTCTACTTGATAATTACTTGTGAACTTATTTCTCTTACTTATATCTTCTCTTCATTATATTATTATGTCTTTCATCAAGTCAATTATCAAAACACAAGAGACACACGATTTAGGCTCTTCAAGCCAGAGCCAAAACCTCTCCCTCTTGGAGAGGAAAACCCACAAGTAATTATTCTTATAAATATTCAATTGAAAAGTACCATTACCATGACTTAGACCCTTAACTTCAGTATGCCTCCAAGACCTTTTCACTGTTCTTCTCAGGTCCTTCCACTGATCTCCTTTTCTGCACATTTCTGCACCAACACTAAGGAACTTGGTCCTTAGTTTATACAAGGTCCTACCTTCCATGATCAATGAATCCTCAACCTTTTGTCTTGATGCCATATACTGAGCTCTTATACTTGTTGAGGTGGTCTTCCTTTACTTTTGTATATACCTTTGATCGGAATCCTTATCTTGTTGTAGTATCTTCTTACTATGTATATTCTTTAGAGATATCTGAAGTGTCTTGTACTCTTGATACTCATTGTGTTATTCCTTTCTGAAACAACTGAGCTACAAAGATCCCTTATACTCCTAGAAATGTCTTCATCCACAATCTATACACACCTAAGTATGCTCCTAAAGTGATCTTCTGCATCTCCTTTTCTCACATTGTTTACAATACTCATCTTTCTCTGAGATTGTGGATCCAAGACCCAAGACCGAATTATATGAGACATTTTCTCACGCTGTGATATCCTTCCTTTCTTTGATGGAAGGTCATCGAATTATGGACATATCCTTTTCACACTATATCACAGAAAGAGATCATCCAAAATTTCTCTCTAATTTGAGCTTGAGAATCTCATAGATGCACGAACTGTTCTCTGTAATTTCTGCGCAGTTCATCGTGGTATTTATAGTTGTTCGTCCCTGTAATTAGACAACCTATCAATGAATTGTTGTGTCTATTTTGAGCCAACCTTTCAAGGGGTATTCTGCAACATCTTCAAGCCAACTTCTTCAAGTAATTTCTAGAGGGTAATGACAAGGTCTTGAGGCATACTTTCTTACCTTTACAAGTGTAACAATCCTTCAAATACATGACTCTAAATTATACATTTATGACAAGATAACAAATCCCTAAAAGACATCATGAAGAAGTCTTTGACCTATAATAAAATCCCTACTTATGAAACCCATGAAGCAATCTTTACAAAAATACATTTTATTATTTTTGTCTTCTTCATTACATAAATTCATAATTACATAGTCAATATGAAGACCAAACCTAGTTAGACTTTCCAACATCTCTCTCATACTCTTGAGCACTTAGTGTATTCTTGGAGCACTCTTGTAGAGTATGGCATACATGGATATTTGGATCAACAAAAGAAAAGGAAAAGAAGAAAATAAAAATAGGACATCGGGATCAACATCTACAGCAGGTTTTGAGTGCAAGTACCAAATTGCATGTATGTTTTCCTCATTAGTTTTGGCATGAATTGTGTATACATGTGGATTTTCCTAGCCTTGTCACTTCCTAGACAACCATGGTATTTTGGGTTTATATCTGTTGATTTTTTTCTCGTTGGTTATCATGATTCCTTTAGTTGTTGGGTTGAGTTATTATTTCCTATAGCCTTGGTTGGAAAAATGCTCTGGAGCCCGGAGGACAACTATTAGGTTGAGATACTATTCCTAAAGCCTTGGTTGGACAAATGCTCTGGAGCCCAAAGGATAGCTATTGGGTTGAGCTACTAGTCCTAAAGCCTTGGTTGGACAAATACTCCGGAGCCCTAGGTGGGTTGAGTTACTAGTCATGTATCCTTGGTTGGACAAATGCTTTGGAGACCAAAAATAGTTGGGTTTGAGTTACTAGTCCTAGAGCCTTAGTTGGAACAAACACTCTGGAACCATGAAGCAACTTGGATAAAGACTAATCTGTGACAGTTAGTGATGTCCGATTGTGAGGTGGAATCACTGGTTTGGGGGTTGATATGGTTTGGTCTCTGTGATGCAGGAGCATGAGGCTTAGAGACAAAAGGCTTCATTAATTATTCCAAAAATCCAAAAAAATTTACAAGCAAACATGTTAGTACCTTTAGCTGTCAGTTTACAGTTTTACTAGATAGGGTTGAACTAATATCTAGGAAAATTGAACAGTTTTAGATTTGATTCAGCATATTTAGCCTTTAGTTGATATATTTAGGGAAGACATTTTGTAATTAGAAGGATTATATCCTCAAGAGGAGGTCGACTGTTATGTAAAAAAAACTATAAATGTAACCTCTAAGAAGGAGGAAATCGAATTTGGACCATAGAATATTTGATTGAGAGGGTTTTGCCTCTGTTTTAATAAAATTGCAGAATTTAACTATCTGTTGTGTGCTTTGAAAATTCCCGAAGGGTTTCATCTCTTCAAAAATTCATTGGATTATGTTTTCTGTGTAGAATTTGAGTGTGATTATTTTCTGTGTAAAGATTCGGAGGAAATTGGAATTCTGGTTTCTCTGCTTGAGATAAAATAGTGATAATTGATCTATATTTAAGTTACAAAGAGGAAAAGGGTTGAGACAGTGTGACACAAAGAACCAACAGAAAATTCCATGTCAAATGCAATCAAAATGAAAGTTTGCAGGTTAAGTGGTTTTTGAGAAACCAACCACTGTTTTCGCATTTCTTTTGGCATGCGAGTGGTTTTTTTCTATTTGAACACAATCAAATAAGATTGTGACACGTCACAATGGCAATAACACCAGTTTTGCATGAATTTTGGTTGATAAGTCATCGAGGCTATTTTTACGCGATAACCATTCGATCACATGTGGTGGAGATCTGATGGTGTTCGCGTCGAAAGTTACACGGAGTTTAAAACAAGGTAAGGACCCGACGAATGATTGAAATAGAGTTTTAATAAAGGTTTGAAGCCCAGAACCCAGTTCCGAAAGTTTAAATAGTTCCAAAAGTTTAAACATTTCCGAAAGTTTTAAACATTATTTAAAAGTAAATTATTACATTTCTGAAGGTTTTAAACATTAGTTAATTTGAGTTATTATGTTTTCAAATGTATAAGGGGACTTTTGCTTCCGCATGTCATTTTATTAAATTAATCAATAAAATTTAATAAAGTTTGATGACTGAGAGTAGAAATAAGGATCAGGAAAAAATTCCTCCTGAACTAGAAAACATAGTAACAAAATTTGAATAGCTCTCTTTAACGCCTGCACCCACACTGCCATAATTTGTGGTATCAGAGCAGTCTTCAGAGCATTTTCTAGACATTGAACAAGCTTCCAAAAATCAAAAAAAGAAATCCAACATGGTTGTCAGAATTGGTAGAGGAGGTGGTGCTGGTAGAAGAAGAGGTAGACCAGTTGAAAATGCTAAATTACTAGAGACTATGCTGCAGATTCAAGCTAGATTGGAAGCAATGGAAGCAAGACAACAGAGAGATCCTAAAGATGTCAGTGAACGTGAAGCTAAAGAAGAAGAAGACAGAAATGTTGAGCTTACTCCTGAGATGAGATTCTTTAAATCAGTTTTAGGATCTACATCCAAACCTAGACTTGAAGTATCAGCTTTTGTAGGAGGATTGAATCCAGAAGAGTTGATATATTGGATCAATGAAATGAATAAATGCTTTGATTATGAAAATATGAGTGAAGAAAAGAGAGTTAAGTTTGTTGTCACAAGGTTAAAAGGACATGCAGCACTTTGGTGGGATGGAGTGCAAGAAGAAAGAAGGAGAGTTGGTAAGCAACCAGTCAAGAATTGGAACAGAGTGGTAGCAAAGTTGAGAGGTAAGTTTTTTCCTAGTGATTATCAGCTTTCATTATTTAGACAAATACAGAATCTTAGATAGAGATTAATGACAGTAAAAGAATACATAGAAGAATTTTACAAAGTGAGCATAAGAGTAGGACAAATTCAAGATACAACAAAGAAGAATTCCAGGTACATAAATGGTCTCAGAATGGAGATTCAAGATGAGATAATTATATTTTCTCCTAAAATAGTAGAAGAGGCTTACCAGATGGCCTTAAAAGCTAAATAAAAACTCATAAAAAATCAATCTGCCAAAGGAAGAGGTACTTTCCAAGGAAGAGGAAGTCAAGGTGGTAGAGGAAGATCTACAGCACCAAGAGATGGAGCTAGCAGCAGCTCACCTCAATATGCACCCACAAAAGGTGATACAAGTGGCAAAAGGAATCCTTACAGAGGAAGAGGAGGAAGAAACAAAGGAAGAGAAGTCAGATGTTACAAATGTAACAAATTAGGACATAGAGCCTATGAATGTCCAGAGAATGTGGGGACAACTCAGAGAAATGCAATTTTTTCTTAGACTGAAGAGGATGTAGCAAAGTTGCCTGTAACAGAGAAAGAAATTGTGCCAGAGAAAGGAGAATCTTTGGTGGTTAACAATTTTTTGTTAAAACAAACAAAGGAAGTTGTTGAAACAACACAGAGAAATACTTTCTTCAGAAGTGTGTGCAAAGTTCAAGGGAAGTGCTGTCAATTGGTAATTGATAGTGGCAGTACAGATAATTTGGTCTCTACAGAGGTGATAGAGAAGCTGAAAATGAAGACAAGGGAACATCCAACACCCTACAAGGTATCATGGCTTCAGAAGGGACATCAACTGATAGTAAAGGAACAATTTGAAATAGAATTGCAAATGGGAAGTTACAAAGATAAACTCATGTGTGATGTGATGCCTATGGATGTGTGTCACATATTGCTGGGTAGACCTTGGCAGTATGACAGAGCAGAAGTACATGATGTAAAGAGAAACACTTCCAAGTTTTTCAAAGATGGTATGAACCAAACATTGTTACCTATGGAAGAAGAAGATGCATCAAGTAAAAAGTCTGATCGAAAGGCTTTATTGTTGAGTGGAAAAGAATATTTGCAGCAGATTGAAGATGATGAGGTAAATTTTGCTCTAGTTTGCAAACCTAAGGTAGTATTTACTTCTACTAAAATTTCTGATTTGTCAATTGAAATTCAAGAAATGTTGGAGAACTATTGGGATATTATTGTGGATGATTTTCCTCGTGAATTACCACATGTAAGAAAAATCAGCCATCGGATAGATTTGATTCTAGGATCAAATTTTCCAAACAAAGAAGCTTATAGAATGACTCCTACAGAAAATGAAGAAATCAGAAAGCAAGTGCAGGAATTGGTTAACAAAGGTTTGATCAGAGAAAGTTTGAGTCCTTGTGTAGTACCTACAGTATTAAGTCCGAAGAAAGATGGAGGTTGGAGAACGTGCACTGATTCAAGATCAATTAACAAGATAACAATCAGGTATAGATTTCCTTTGCCTAGAATTGAAGATTTGATGGATTGTTTGAGTGGAGCAAGATATTTTTCAAAACTAGATTTGAAAAGTGGGTATCATCAAATTAGGATAAGGGAAGGAGATGAATGGAAAACGGCCTTTAAAACAAATGAGGGATTGTTTGAATGGATGGTAATGCCTTTTGGTTTATCAAATGCACCTAGTACATTTATGAGGCTTATGAATGAAGTATTGAAGGAATTTATTGGTAAATTTGCAATAGTATATCTGGATGATATATTAATTTACAGCAAAACAAAGGAAGAACACTTGAGACATATTAATTATGTCTTAAGGGAGTTACATCAAGAGAAGTTACTGGTAATTTTAAAGAAATGTTCATTCATGAAAGAAGAATTGGTATATCTAGGTATTGTTGTTTTTGCTGAAGGATTAAAAATGGATCCAGAGAAGATAAAGGCAATTATGGAGTGGCCTTCACCTAAAAGTGTTTTTGAGGTAACAAGTTTTCTTGGTCTTGCTAGTTTTTATAGAAAATTCATAAGGAATTTTAGTAAGATCAATGCACCTATAATTGAAACCATAAAGAAGGACAAACAACCATTTAAGTGGACTGCTGAAGCTGAAAGGAATTTTCAGTCCTTGAAGAAAAAAATAATTGAGAAACCTATCTTAGTTTTGCCTGATTTTAATAAATATTTTCAAGTGAAATGTGATGCCAGTGGGGAAGCTATTGGAGCTGTATTAAGTCAAGAAGATAGACCTGTAGCATATTTCAGTTAGAAGTTGAATGAGACAAGGAGGAAGTACTCTTCTCATGACAAGAAATTTTATGCAATTGTACAGTCATTGAAGAAGTGGAGACATTATTTAATGTCTAAAGAATTTGTGTTATATTTGGATAATCATGCTTTACAGTATATTATGCAATAGCCTAAATTGAATCAAAAACATGCAAAATGGGTTGAATATCTTCAAAGTTTCAACTTTGTATTGAAGCATATAAGTGGTCAAGCAAACAAGGTAGCTGATGCCTTAGGTAGAAAAAGCATTCTTGTTCAAGAAAGTCAAATTCAAGTGTTAGGTTTTTATTTTCTTAAAGAACTCTATAAGACAGATTTGGATTTCAAAGAAGCATTTGAAGCATGTTGTAATTCTGTTTTGATAGATAGAAGTCAGTGGTTATATTATTTCTTGCAAGAGGGTTTATTTTTTAAAAGAAATCAATTGTGCATACCAAATTGTTCTATGAGAGAAAATTTAATCAGGGAGAAACATAGTGGTGGACTTGCTGGACATTTTGGTGTTGATAAGAATTATGGGCAACTAATTCATTTTTATTTTTGGCCAAAGATGAGATCTGAAGTGGAAAAATATGTGAAGAATTGTAAAATTTGTCAATATGCAAAAGGGAAAAGTCAAAATGCAGGTTTGTACATTCCATTACCTATTCCAGACAAACCTTGGGATATGGTACGTATGGATTTTGTTTTAAGATTGCCTAAGACACAGAGAGGGAATGATACAATTTATGTTGTAGTTGACAGATTTTTAAAAATGGCACATTTTATTCCATGTTATAAAACCAGTGATGCTACTCATGTTTCCAATTTGTTTTTCAAGGAGATTGTCAGATTACATGGGTTACCTAAAAGTATTGTCTCTGATAGAGACACCAGATTTGTTGGTCATTTTTGGAGGACATTGTGGAAGAAGCTTGGTACTAAACTAAGTTTCAGCTCAGCTTATCACCCTCAGACTGATGGGCAGACTGAAGTAGTGAACAGGAGTTTGGGTAATCTTTTGAGAAGTCTTGCAGGAGAACATCCTAAACAGTGGGATCATATTTTACCACAGGCAGAGTATGCATATAATGATTCACCTAATAGAAGTACAGGGCAGATTCCATTCCATATAGTTTATGGAATGCACCCAAGAGGAGTATCTGAATTGAGGAACTTGGGAAAAGCATAAATGAAAACTGTTGAAGGAGAGGAGTTTGCTTCAGAAATTCAAGCAATACATGAACAAGTAAAGCAGCAGCTACAAGACAGTAGCATTAAGTACAAAAATAGAGTAGATTTGAGAAAAAGAGAAGTTAATTTTTAAGTTGGTGATTTGGTTTTAGCACACTTAAGAAAAGAAATATTTCCAAAGAGGAAGTATAACAAGTTAAAATTCAAAAAGATAGGACCATGCAGGATATTGAGAAATTTTTCTGCAGATGCTTATGAAATTGAATTATCATATTATATTGGAATATCCCCAATATTCAATGTTGTTGACTTGTACAAATATGAAGATAGTGGCACAGATGACAGACCAGAAGACAGAGAAAATATTGACTGGGTAAAACAGTTACCCACAGCATAGACACTACAGCGAGAGAGGATCTTAGACAAGAAAATGTTTAAGAAGACCAGAGGACAGGAATATTTTCAATATTTGATCAAGTGGAGGGATCAGCCAATTGAGGATGCTACCTAGATGACAGAAACCATGCTGCAGAAATTGGGCAGTTCTGTGGAGGAGCTCATGGACAGGAGCCCATGAATATTTTTGTCCTCAGGAGTCTCATGCAAGAGCATGAGGCTTAGAGACAAAAGGCTTCATTAATTATTCTAAAAATCCAAAAAAAATTACAAGCAAAGGTGTTAGTACCTTTAGCTGTCAGTTTACAGTTTTACTAGATAGGGTTGGACTAATATCTAGGAAGATTGAATAGTTTCAGATTTGATTAAGCATATTTAGCCTTCAGTTGATTGATTTAGCGAAGATATTATGTAATTAGGATTTTTCTAAATTAGGAGGATTCGATCTTCAAGAGGAGGTTGACTGTGATGTAAAAAAACTATAAATGTAACCTCTGAGAAGGAGGAAATCGAATTTGGACCATAGAAGATTTGATTGAGAGGGTTTTTCCTCTGTTTTAATAAAATTACAGAATTTAATTATCTGTTATATGCTTGGCAAATTCCCAGAGGGTTTCATCTCTTCAAAAATTCATTGGATTATGTTTTCTATGTAGAATTTGTGTGTGATTATTTTCTGTGTAAAGATTCGGAGGAAATTGGAATTCTGGTTTCTCTAATTGAGATCAGACAGTGATAATTGATCTATATTTAAGTTACAGAGTGGAAAAGGGTGTAGATAGTGTGACACAAAGAACCAGTAGAAAATTCCATGTGAAATGCGATCAAAATGAAAGTTATCTGGTTAAGTCGTTTTTGAGAAACCAACCACTGTTTTTGCACTGCTTTTGGCATGCGAGTGACTTTGTTCTATTTGAATGCGAACAAATAGGATTGTGACACGTCACGGTGGAAATACCACCAGTTTTGCGTGACTTTTGGTTGATAAGTCACCAGGGCTATTTTTACGCGATAACCGTCTAATCACATGTGGTGGAGATCTGACGGTGTTCGCGTCAGAAGTTACATGAAGTTTAAAACAAGGTAAGGACCCGACAGATGATTGCAATAGAGTTTTATTAAAGGTTTGAAGTCCGGAACCGAGTTTTGAAATTTAAACAGATCCAAAAGTTTTAAACATTGTTTAAAAGTAAATTATTACATTTCCGAAGGGTTTAAACATTGGTTAATTTGAGTTATTATGTTTTCAAATGTATAAGGGGATTTTTTCTTCCGCGTGTCATTTTATTAAATTAATTAATCAAATTTAATAAATTTTGATGACCGAGAGTGGAAATAAGGATCAGGAACAAATTCCTCCTGAACTAAAAAACATAGTAACAAAATTTGAAAAGCTTTCCTTAATGCCTACACCCACACTGCCATCACTTTGGAGCCCTGGTTTGATGTTGATTGATGTATTTGATAAATTCCCACATCCATGCTTGGAATATGGCATGGGGGTGAGCTGAAGTGAGGCTTGGCTCAGCCAATCTATGGTCGGGTGGAACATAGAAGTCTCATCTCCGGTTAGTTTTTACATTCAATAATGAAAATCTCATTCCTTTAGTATTCAATATGCAAATATACTAGTTTATGTATGGATTTCATTGCTATTGTATCCATGCTATTTCTGTTGTTATTATGTTGGTTATGAGCATGTATTCGATCAGTGATGATGTATGGCTCTATTCATGCTTTTTCTTATAAATGAATATCCCATGTATCTATGGGAAAATTGATTGTATGATAGCTTATGATGTAAGGGAGCAATGCTTCTTAGCCATTCTGAGATTAAAAAGAGACCCCTTTGTTTAAATCTTTTGTTCATAACTATAGATGCTATGTTGTGACCTATTTGACGAAATGTCTGTCATGGTTGGGTGGGTTTGAGTGAGTTCAGGTTGATGTGATTGTTTCCATATGTTCGTTTTAATGTTATTTACCCTCTCCTGAAGTTAGAGGAAGTTATGGGTAGTGACCTAGGCTGAGGGGCTAAAAATGTGGCACAAATCCTGGAGCTACAGGTAGAAAACTTGTTGTGTGGACCTGAGCCTCTACCTTGACAAGGCTAGCCCATGACTCTAGGGTCTAGAGCCGCTCCCTTGCCCTTACAAGCTCACGGCTCAACCTCAAGGGGGAAAAAATCAGTTCGCCCTTAGGGAACATGGCCATGGAAGGTTGGGTTACCTCCTGAGGATGTCAATGATGTAGTGTAAGGTGTGTTTATGGTGTTTCTGTCGATTCCACTTCTAAGGTCATATACGAGGTTGAATCTCATATTAGTAGCCTCACATCACATGTTTACCTCGGTTGGCCAGTTACTTGGGTAGATGTGGGAAGAGGGTGCTACAATAAGATGTCAAATATTCTTAAGTGAAAGCAATCAAGTCCAGGGTTTGATTCATAAGCCCTGGGATTTCTTCTCCAAAACCCTACCCAAGATTTACTAAACAATCCAATGTTAGTAATGATTAAAACAATGAATGAGATACAAGATACTTATCTTTTTTTTATCAAGACAACTCCCTATTGATATTTAACCCTCTTGAATCCAACCTATAAACCATCCTCATCATCAAAAGGGCCAGATATGGAAGTTAGGGATTAATCAGAAGTAATATTGGGGCTTGCACATGACTTTTAACTAACATTCTATCCTTAATTAGTACAAAACCCAACAACACAAGTATCAACAACTCATAACTTGAGCATGAATTCAATAAAATCATCATGAGAGTTTCTTGTTGGTCAAAGATTTAGAATAAGAGGCAAGCCAAATAATGCCCTCAACTTTCAAACTTTCTTCATATGCCATAATATCAAGAATGCAATATAGTGTGTCCTAGCAATAACCTTAAGGTCAATATTTATGAGATTTGACTTTTCTTAGAATAGAGGTCACCTTCCAAATCTCTAAGTCTAGGTTTAGAATAAAAAAACACTATCATGGACAGATTGGATCTTAATCAACTAGGACTCTATTAATTTTAATATCCACAATCCTGAGGCTACACAAACCCTAGAACTTCATTTTTAGGAAAATTATACTATTAATTTATGTGGTAAAATGGATGTTAATTTATGGCTATTATTTATATCTTATACATTTTAATGTGATAGAGGTGTAAATACATCTAAAAGTAACTATAATAATTTTTCTTTTAAATTTAATAAAAAATATTATAAAATTAAATTCAAATAAAATATTTTGATTGTGAAATGAAAGACTGTTTTTGGGCATGTTGTATTGATGAGCCATGGTATTGGCCCATGGTACTGTAAAAAAGCCTTAATAATATCTAATAATATCTATTGCAAAGTGGACGTGAATATCCGTGGTTAAACATATTGTTTTATTGTAAATTTATTGTAAGTATTAAAGTTTTTATGTACTTTCTAATTAAATTTAAATATTTAAGTCATTCATCGAAGACCATTTTCATGAGAGATAGTAGTCATTCGCGGTAGGTTACACATGCCAGCCAGGTAGGTTACATGTGCCAAATCGCATCTAGCTCAAGCGGGCTTAACTGTGGAGTTTTCCCCACAATCCAACCCACTTAGCTTGCTACCCCATTTGCAAAACCTTAGCAAGTATTGTGCCTCATGAACCATTCAAGTAGAGCTCCCTTTACTCTTTGTTTTAAAGTATTGAGGGATTTTCGCAATGCATTATATTAGATATCATTTTTTGGGATTCAATTGCATTAAGCTAAACGAATCATTATTCTATTTTAAAAGGTAAAATGGATATTAACTTATTGTTGGTATATATAACTTATAAATTTTAATGTAATATGTATACTATGATTTTCTTTTATCTAAAAAAAATGTTTCATAATTTTATTAATAAAAACAAAAATATAAGGTAACAAATTGAATTTTATTATTTTTATTACTTTTAACATTTTATAGACACTACAACATCTCCCGGGTGTTTTTTAACCAAAAAGTAAATATTTACCAATCATTTACATATTATAAATTGGACATATTAATATAAATTCAACATATTAAGCGGACATATTAAAATGTTTACACCTACAAATCACTCCTATACTAGGTTGTATAGCATCTATGTAATAAGATCTTATTTATTTGGGCCCTCCCCTAGGGAGTCAATCCCATAGACTTGCTTTGATACCAAACCAGCCTAGATCCATCTTAACTCCCGATCTATGAAGCGCTGAGAGAGATCAAATCTCTCGAGGTGCAAACCTCTTTTTTGAGTGAAAAACTTGAGGAAAGGTTTGCACCTCGAGAGATTTGATCCCTCTCGGCGCTTGATAGATCCAGAGTTAAGATGGATCTAGGCTGGTTTCAGTCGTGTGCCGTCATACAAAATTTTTTGAACATCCAATTATTTTGATCATTTTAAATATGCTAAAAATTTCTAAGATTAATGATGAATGATGAGACAGTTACTAACTTGAATGATGAAAAATGATGAAATTAAAATTTTAAGTGAAAAGTGACAATGTAACAATATTGAATGATAGAAAATGTGAGTAATAAGAATGAAGTCAATTACAAACAATCTTCATTGCGATCAATCTGAAACTATTTTATTTTATTGTTCTTATTGTCACACAATTAGTTATTATCTATTACCGTATTGGAATGAAAAGTGATTAACAATGTTAAGTGATGGAAAATGGGAATAATAAGGATGCATCCAATTACAAATGGTTTATAGTTTCAAGAAGAAGATATTTCAGGTAAGTGAAAATTTTATTTAGGATGAAAATTCAAGTTTTGTATTTATGGTTGAATCATTGCAACACATAAGTCAATTCATGTCATGAATAATGTTTATGTGCTCACACTATGAGTGTGTGTGTATGTTTTGGGGTGAGATAGAGATATAGATGGAGGGGGGACAGAGGGGAGAAGAGAGATGCAAAGACAAGGTGGGGAGGAAGAGATATAGATATGGAGAGAGAAGTATTAGAGAGAGAGAAAGAGATATGGAGAGATTGTGTGTATGTTTGGAGGGTGAGATAGAGAGATAAAGAATGAGAGACAATGGGAGTTAGAGATATAGATGGAGGGGGCAGAGATGTGCTTACACTAAAATCAATGCGTACCATTAATTTAATTACTTTGAAGAATCTACATCATACATCTAGTTGCATCAAATCAGAAATCAAAATGATCCAGGTGGATATTGGTGGCCACCCACCTATTCCACTTGGGGCCCCACCATTGTCTCTTTCAATTTTTTTCACAACTTACTATTTTTAGTAGTTTTTCGGGTCCTGAACTTCCAGAGCCATTTTGAAGCCCCAAATGGAGATAGAATGCTGAAGTTACGTCCCTGGGAAGTTGAAACACAAATTTACCCAAACGGGGCCCATAGTGTTGGCGCTTCATCTCCTAGGGTTAGGTTTTGGACATTTAGAATTCTCCATTGTTTCTCCATAATAAATAGGCCCTTGAGCCTCATTGTAATAGAGTTCAGAGTTCTGTAGTCGCCACATCTCTTCTCAGAGATTCACTACTAGTACCCCAGTTATTTTATTTCCATCATGTTTGTAAGCATATTTCTGTGATTTGATATTAATTAAATGAAGCCTTATTTCCACTGTATTTCTATGTTTATGGTTATTTCTATATTCTGTTGTGTTCTTCCATAAATCTGGATCAGTGGTATCAGAGCGGTCTACTTTTTCTCGTTCCTTCTTTGCATGTCCCCAACGAGGTCGGGGTATAGGGAGTTAGGGCTCGATCTGGTGGAACCTTTGCAAGATCAGCCTCACAAACCCCGACGGACGCCCATGGGGGACGAAAAGAAAGATGAGGAGCAGGAGATCCTATCAAAATATTGCTCGAGGAGGCCCTCGAAAAACAAAGGAACGTGATGATGGATAACTTTGCCCAGATCCTTCAACGACTGCCCACTGGCGGCGCATCTGCATCCAGCAGCCACTCTGGAGGCGCGACTCCCTTTAAGGTACAAGTAAACTTTGACATTCCCATATTTGAGGGTCAAATATATGTAGGTGTCATAGATAGATGGTTGAATCTATTAGAAGGATATTTCTCAGTTCATGATTTTTCCGACCGGGAGAAGATTATTTTTGCACTCCTCAAAGCTACCCCCCATGTCAAGGACTGGTGGGAAACCTACTGTGAGAAAACAGACGAGACAAAACCCTCTCCGTTCTCAACCGTACCCACTTGGAATAATTTCCGAGATGCCATCAAGGAACAATAATATCCCGTGGGGAGCTATGAGGACAAGTACATACAATGGACCACACTGCGGCAACAAAGGGATCAAGATGTGCATGAGCTAATGAATTTGTTCCATACCTTGCGCAAAAAGTTGGGTATCAAAGATTCAAAGAAAAATTTGGTGCTAAAGTATCGCAGTTGTCTGCACAGATACATTTAGGAGGAAATGGAGTTCCTCGACATCTCCTTGCTTGGTACGGCATACCGATATGCTACCAATATTGATCAGAAATTCAAACAGAAGAAGTGAGACTTTGGATCTGCGAATCAAAAGCAAGGGAAAGGTGCCCCCAAACCGCAAAACAAAGGACAAATCCAAGGCATGGAAACCTAAGAAAACCTGCCAAAGACACAAGCAAATAACAACAGCACGAAGCCAAAGAAGGACACGGGAAAGTGGTGTGAGTTCCATAATAGCTCCAATCACAACACAAGTGAGTGTCAGGCCAAGCAGTCGCTGGTGGCTGAGATGAGGGCTTCTGAATCAAATGCATGCTTTGACTCTGAATCAGAACCTGACAAGGTGAATGACAAAGGGAAGCAGATTATTGATGCAGAGCCCAATGCCACTATTGCCACTACGAAGATCCAGAAGGAGGAACTAGAAGATCCAGAGGAGGAAAAGCATCTCTTCCACTCCTATATGTGGGTAAAGGGTTCCCCGCTATGGTTCATTGTCGACAATGGGAGCCAAAAGAAGCTCATTTCAGCAGATGTCATGAAGCGGTTGGGCTTGCCGACCATAGCGCACCCACAAACATACACCATCGGGTAGCTTCACTAGGGATGGGATCTCCACGTCAGCTAGCAGTGTCGCCTTCCCTATAGCATCAAGCCCTTCACGGATGAGGTATTGTGTGACATTATGTATTATTAGGCCAACCATACTTGTGGAAGTGACATGCTATGTATGAGTCCCAGCCTCGCGCTATTATTGTTACTTTGGGAAATAAATTGTACAAGATACCAGAGGTACCACCACCTCCCACTATCTCTTTCGTTACTGTAAAACAATGCAGTAAGCTCATTTCCCAAACCAGGAAATTTGTTTTCCTGATGATCTACCCCCAGGGCAAGAAGAATATTGTAGCCACGGCCTCCAGACATGGCTCCTCTGCACGAAAACAACAAATGGACAATGTTTTGGAGGAGTACGGGGAAATCTTCACCTCACCCACAGGGGTTCCTCTACACTGTCAAGTCAAGCACCCCATTGACCTGACCCTAGGTGCGCCACTACCCAATGGACCAATCTATAAGCACTCTGTTCTGGAGAATGATGAAATCAAGAGGCAAATTCAGGAGCTGTTGCAGAAAGGTCACATCCAGCCAAGTTCATTGCCCTGTGGGAGCCCGATCATGTTGGTACAGAAGAAGGATAGGGCTTGGAGACTCTGTATTGATTATCGAGCACTGAACAAGATCACTGTCCAGAATAGGTACCCGATCCCACGGATTGACGACCTTCTTGACCAACTCAAAGTGGAAAAATATTTCAGCAAGATTGACTTGAAGTCTGGGTATCACCAGGTACCAATCGAACCCTCTGATGTGTGGAAGACTGCCTTTAAAGCTAAGGAGGGCCTTTTCGAATGGCTCATCATGCCTTTCAGATTGAAAAATGCTCCCACAACCTTCATGAGGTTGATGGATGACATCTTATGTTCATTCACCAACTCATTTGTAGTGGTATACTTGGATGACATTCTTATCTTCAGCCAGACTTGGGAAGAGCACCTCCACCACATCCGAGAAGTCCTCCAAACACTGCGGCAACACAAGTTGTGTGCCAATTTGGAGAAGTGCACTTTTGGCATGACCCAAGTTCAATATCTAGGATACATTATTGATGAAAGGGGGGTGCATGTGGATCCAGCCAAGATCCAAGTCATTCGGGATTGGCCAGTCCCAACCACCCTAACAGAGCTTCGCAGCTTTCTAGGTCTTGCTAATTTCTACCGTAGGTTCGTGTTGGGATTCTCTCATATCACTTGGCCCTTGAGTCAAGTCACCAAGGGAGGAGCGAAAGAAAATTTCTGTTGGTCGGAATCTCAATAGAAGGCGTTCATAGAATTGAAACATCACCTCTATTCTGCCCTAGTGCTCACATTACCAGACTTGCAACAACCATTTGAGATCGAGACAGATGCCTCTGACTATGCTATTGGGGAAGTTTTTACTCAACAGGGGCATCCAGTGGCATATCATAGTGAGAAATTGTCTGACACAGTTCGAAAATATCCCACTTATCAAAAAGAAATGTATTCCATTGTGCAGGCTTGTCGATAATGGAAGCATTACATTTTTTGGAAGGAAACAATCATCCACACAAACCACCAACCCCTGCAGTTCATACAGACACAAGGGAAGTTGCAGAACGATCGCCATCAGAAGTGGTTCACATATCTACAACTATTTCATTTGAACATCAAGTACAAGAAGGGTAGCACCAATAATGTTGCAGATTGCCTCAGCCGACCACCGATCATGGCCATAACCACCGTTCTCAACTCTTGTGGGCATGAGACTTCTGATTGGCTGCTTCTCTACAAGATCGATCCAGAATTCAACTACACATACAAGGCACTCTTGGGGGGTATGCAAGTTCCAAATTTTCACCTCTAAGATGCACTATTATGTCATATGGGACACCTTTGTGTTCCTTCAAGCGAGCTGTTTGGTCAATTTAGTGTGTCCTAAATTGCTACATTAATTTGTCAATCTGGGATTCGTAAGCTGACGAAGTGTGGCGCACTATATGTGCAAGATAACCTATCTCTTACTTTTTGTCGTTTTTGGGTTTTTTATTTATCTTGGTTGGTTTCCTAATGTGAGATGGAAATTCTGAAAGACAAGTATGGATATAAATGTTCAAGGGAATGATGGCCTTTATAATGATTTCCCAAACTTCAAACTTCAAAAGGATTTTAAAACATACAATGACAAAATTAATTCCTAAAATAAAATGAAAATGTGCCACTATGCTAGTCAAACAAACAGTGAACTATTGATCATGAAACCCATTACCCTTGTTGCTGTCTAAATACAAAAGAAACTGTGCTCAAAAAAATCCAAGAATTGCAAGCAAAGTAAAGTTAAAATCAAATTACATCAACTCATATTCTGACCCCTCACCATTAGTCTCGCTATGGCTTTCGGAGGTAATCATAAACAACTTGAGTAATCTGATATCTAATTTGCAGAAAAATAAACTAATATCAAATTACACACTCATACTTCAATCCCTCACCATTAGTCTCGCTATGGCTTTTGGAGGTAACTGATAATGACATGAGCAATTTAATATCTAACTTGTAGAAAAATAAACTAACATCAAACTACACACTCATACTTCAATCCCTCACCATTAGTCTCGCTATGGCTTTCGAAGGTAACTGATAATGACATGAGCAGTTTAATATCTAATCTAACTAGTAAAGCAAATGTACAAAACTGAAATGAATAAAACAGTGCTGGAATTAAAAGCTAAGAAAAATAAATCAGCAGAAGGACAAGATTGATTCCATGTCATTAGTCATTGTAAAACTATGTGCAAATGCTCGGGCTACCTAATATAATCTGGAACAAAGACACTAATCAGTTAACAGCAGTATAAAGCATGAAAAATTATGGACAGAAATAAAACGTTAATACCATAAGAAATGTAATATATACATGTGAATAACTATGGCATAATGAACATAAGGAAATAAAGCATGAAACTATACAGCAATAAACAAAACCTCGGCATGTGCAGGGGCCCTCTGCACAATCCTCGGGCAACAGCGATCAACCACGAATTATGCTTATGAACAGAGTCTTCTCATATATTCAAAACGCAGTCATAACAAGGAAATAATGTCATGGCACAGTGGGATTTCTTTACAGCAGAATTACATTACAGAAGCTAACTACTATGCGTATGAGAACACATTATTTATAACAGAGGATAACATAACTACTTTCCTACAATCTGTGCTGATAAAAGACACGTGAACAACCACGTCCAGAAATCTAGAATTATGGCTGCCATGAAGATTAAATCTATGGAGGGTGGCCTTTGAATTCGGCTTATGGAGCAGTTCACAGGTGTTTATATGTCCCCTGAGATTTAGGAACGGTCACGCAAGTCTTCACGTGGTGAAAAACAGAGTTCTGTCACCGTAGGACTCTTAGGTTGACCACCGCCTGACCACATTTGACCACGGCCTTCTTTGGTGAATTCGACTGAGCCAATAGGACTCGGTCCATGTCCATGTCATTTCCAACTTGCCCATGTGGCTTGATTTGCCTGAAGACACCTGCAATATAGACTTTAACAAAATGGTTGCGGAAAGTTGAAGTAGCTGCGGAAAGTGACAAGATTCCGCAGCTCAATGAGCAAAAATCTAATAAAAACAGCAGACACAAAACATAGTTAAAAACCACTTTAAATGCTCTTTTATGATTAATATGCAATGATGATGATGGCTTAGGAGGTCCAGGTAAATGGAAAAAGTCTAGAAAGGTGTATTGGAAAGATGCAAGTTTGGGACTCAACACGAGCGTGCCAAGATGATATGGGAAGCACACTACAGTCGAGTTGCTGGGAATTTTGGGGTCGAGAAAACAGTGGCAGTATTGCAGAAGTATTTATATTGGCTGAACCTTCGACAGGATGTCGGGAAGTACATCATATCCTGCACTGCTTGCACCATTTCCAAACTGACCATCAAGAAGCAAGGGCTCTATACTCCGCTACCTACCCCTAGTCGACCTTGGGAATCCATCTCCATGGATTACATGTCAGGCGTTCCTTCTACTAAGCATGGAAATGACTATGTTTTCGTGGTCATCGAAATATTCTCAAAGATGCCCATTATGGCGGCCTGCAAGAAGAATATCACAGCAGAAGCCACTGCTAAACTCTTCTTTGAACGAGTGTGGGTGCACTTTGCAATCCCACAGTCTATCATATCAGATAGCGACAGTAGGTTCCTCAGCACATTTTGGTCCAACCTCTGGTCAATGTTGGACACTAAGCTCACCAAATCCACAGCTTTCCATCCCCAAACTGATGGCCAGACAGAGGTCGTCAACAAGATGATTGTACACATTCTACGCATGTATAATTCAAAGCATCCATGCACATGGGATGAGAGCCTTCCCTATGTACAACATAGTTATAACCGGGCTCTCCACATCTCAACTGGCCACAGCTCCTTTCAGGTGGGCTTGGGATTCTAGCCACTATGTCCCATTGACGTAGCCATGCCATTTGCAGCTACTCAAGCCGATTCGGCTCATGTCCACTCTGAAGCTGAAAAAGCAAACAACTTCATCGAGTGCATTCAGCACATCTGCCAACAGGTTCATGAAATATTGGGCAGAGCCAATGCTAATTACAAGCAATGACATGATCAACATCGGGTGCCACACAACTTCCGGTGGGTGAAAATGTGTGGCTACATTTGCAGAAGGAGCACCTCACTAGACCCCACCGCAAGATTCTCCCGGTCCAATATGGGCCATACACCATCACCAAGGTTGTAGGGAACAATGCCTTCGAGCTTAGTATTCCACCATTCCTTGGTCTGCACCCAGTATTCAATGTAGACTGCCTTCGTCCCTACTTCCCACCTCTATAGGACACCTCTGACATTGCAGAAGAACTCACACCAAAAGATTTAAACCCGGAATGCATGGAATAGGCCACCACAGACTGTATCATGGACATGCAAATCAAGAACACTCGCAGACAGAAGATCCAACTGTATCAGGTTGTCAAAGCTAGACAACTCCTGCACCAAGGCAAGTGGTTCACCAGGCACCAAGTTCCACAAATTTTCCTCATCTCATGGAGGAACTCAAAGCAATGGGGACCATTGCTTCCTAAGGGGAGAGAATGTTGATTAGCAGTTGTCATTAATGTCAACCCAAACAGCACCAAGGGCTAATCCAATATTGTATGGGAATTTTTACCTACCAAATTAATATATTCTGGGTCAATAATTCTTTTTATGGTTTCTACTTGTCGATATGTTTCCGTTGATATATGGCACGCCATGTAATTCTTCACGGTTTGATAGATATTCATGTTTGAAGTTTGTACACTCAGTTAGTGGGCTAAAACCCCATGGGGTTGGGGCATGGGTCATTGAAAATTCATAATTAATATTTTTTAAGCTCCTAAAATCCCTCCCATGTTCACTTGTTGAAGCCCCTCTCAACCTAATCATTTATATAAATTGTGATCCTCATTTCCTCCTTATGCAAGCGATTTCACCATCTGAAACAGGTCACCGTGGCATTTTTGCTGTAAAATTTTTCTACGAATGTTCATAAGCTGAAATTTTTATGAAGCGAAGCCGAAATCCTGAGGAAGCTGCTGTAAAAATTTCAGATCAAGGTGCGCAATATTTTTGGAGAAATGATCTATGGAAGTCAGGGTTTTTGCAGGCTCCTGAAATTCATCTCAAAGAAGTGACCTTGGTAAAATCATCATAACTCTCTCTTTGAGTATCAGATTGAAATTCCGTAAAATGTGGTAGATAGTGCACAGTCTTTAGTTTTCGCTCTATCAATTTTAGATCCAAATGAAGAAACAGTGACACGTGGCACGTCGTACAAGTGTGTTCTGCTGAAACATTCCATAATTAGGGAATTGTGAGATATTGGGTATAACTCTCTCTTGAAGAATCCAAATTGGGTTAGCCCTATGGCATTAGAAATATGACTTAGAGGACTACAACAGGACCGAAAATCAGATATTGAAGATCTGAAATAACAGAGATACACCAGATTCAATATCGAGCTCCTAGAAGGCAAGAAAATGCTAGATCATGTGTTGTCAAGGGTTGCAAAGGACCAGACTTTCTACGGTACCAAAGTAAAGCAAGGTGCAGCAGAGGGTAGCATGACAAGAGCAGCAACCAAAGTGCATAACAGTAGCAAGAAGTTCATCATATGAAGTCTTCAAGTGGGCAGCACTGCATACAATCATTGTAAAGGTATCGTTGTACTTAGTCATTGTAAATACATTATTGTACAAATTCTACTAGTTTCTATCTGCCAAGGGTTGAAGAGGCAGTGTTGGGAGGTCTAGGATAATCATTAGGTGGTTGTGCCAAAGTTGGGGTTATGGTCTAGTATATATTCTTCTTCTACATCATTCTATATCATTGTAAAGTGGACCATTTTCCCTCGTACGGGAGTCCATTCTTCTTTTATTCTTCTATAGGGTGGTAGGGTGGTGCTAGGGTGAGTTGTAGCTCATTAGGTGTTGGGGCATCCGTTCAGTTGACTACTGAAGAATCTCGAGCATGTTAGCCACCTATAAATTTTTGACATAGCAAACACGTGGCTAAATATGTTCTGAGTATTCAAGAGAAACATTTCCCTTGAAAATATTTCGTCCTTGAAGCCTCCATGTGTTTTTGCCTTTGAAGAGATCCTCACTTCTATTTACATTGAAAAATCCCTGTTGTTCTATGAAGGAAATTGCTCTTAAAGAGGCCTCCATTTGCTCCATTTCATTCTCACAAAGTCTCAATTTTCACCACCTTTTCCCCTTTTAAATTCCCTCCAAAAATCCCTTCATTAGCCCCCAAAATCATCAAAATTCCCTTTTTAAACCTTATAGCCCCCTTTATTTGGTTTAAAAACCCCTTTTTTCCTCTACCAGAACCCCTAACAATGTTACCGATGAAATAGGTAACCTGACCTCAAAACGAGAACTCTAGCTCAAAAAGTCTCAAAAAACATGAAAAAACACCCCAAAAACAAAAAGTGTGTCTTCCAGAACGCACTTGGTTTTTTTTTTTAGGTCAAATTTCAACATTTTATAAAATTATACTAAAACCAAAATTGTTTGCTGAAAAAAGGATTGAAAAAAAACCCTCAAAACAAAACGAGTTGATGTTGGAATAACAAAAAAAAAATTGTGTCATAATTTTGACACTTGTAACAATGGAATTAAAGACAACATATTAGGACATTTTTTAAAATCGTAAATTTGTAACATTTTTGATAGATGATGTTAAAGATAAACAAATACATGTCTGAAGGGCTTATCATTTCGAGCAATTTTCATCAATATTGTTAAACATAAAATATCTTGACTCTAAACAACCCCAAAATTGTAATTATTGTCAACCATAACTTTAAAGATAAAATTTGGTAGCGCATAAAAACCTTAATGACAAGTTGTAAATATAAAGTTTTTCAATCTTAAGTGTTCAACATACTTGAACAATGAAATTATGGAGAAATTATAAGACTTAACAATTTAAAAAAATGAACAAGTAAATGAAAAAATTATCATTGAACAGAAACAAGTAAGAGTAATTTTAATTTTAAAGGATAGAAACTTATCTTTTTTCAAATCTTAGCATAAGACAAATTTAAATATAATTTCAACCAAAACCTAAAATTCAAGCATCAAAACAAAGTGTTCCCTTTCAATGATGCATATAATTATTAAAACTTTTAAAAGTATCTTATACCAAATGGTAACAATACATAATATCATGGTAATATCACTGCATAATCTAAAAATTCAACATTAGTTTCTATTTTCTATTTTACTTATAATTAAAATATCAACATTGGTGCATTGAATATAACATAAATTATTTTTGTAATTCATTGTTGCATTGTCGATATTCTAAGGAGATGAATTCTTTATAATTAAAACATATAATCCAACAAACATAGAAATGTCTCATAACTTCATGAAAAATGAGATGGAAGTCAAAATTTTTATTTCAAGTTGCCATGCAAACATCAATTACATAAAAGTGTCTTAGATAGTTATTCAAAATAAACCATAGGTTCTGGAACACCATCATAATCTACATCTTCAGATGAATGGCTCGATGCAGATGAAGATGATCCATATTCTTCTCTTTCATCAACTAGTGCTCCATCTGAGTCAACATGCATGCCCACCATTTCAGAGTTCAAAAGTCTTGTAGATATACGTCTTCATTCTACAGAGTCCCATCTCAATAGTAATTGTTCAGGTAGAAATTTCTTCAAAATATTTATGGTCTGCAACCGAAGAGTTCCTTTCTTTGTCAAATTGAAGTCATACACAATTATGTCAACATCCTCCAATTTTAAGACATCTGTGCGGCGATGATTTATATTTGTGCCCTTTCTTTTTCTCTTTCTGCCAATTCTTTTTTCCACTACCATCTCTGGCTTGTACACACCATTGAAAGGGTGGGTACTTGTGGCATACCAATGTACATCAACAGTTGTAATCTCTTCATTTTCATTAATGACCTTTATAACCTTGGCAATCCATAATGGATAGCCAAGTGGATCTTCATTTGCTAACAATTGCTATCATGCAACCCTCCTTAAGATCCTGCACAGAACCCCTGTAAATATCTTCCATGGCTTCACGTTGTGCACGTGATCTTCTAGAACCAATATAGATTTCTCTTTCCTCTACCTATGGGGAATTAATAATAGCTTGAGGCTATTGTTGTTCAACATTGTGTGTTCCCTGATGTTCATGTTCATTTGGCATATTTTGTGTTGGGTATGTGTTATATTCTTTCCATGACTAAGCATGCACGGGGGGGTAAGAGGGGGGGTGATAGCCCCCCCTTTGCGCTAGGCACAACGGGGGGGTCACAGGGGGGGCGATAGCCCCCCCTGTCGGGGTCTGGGGCAGCGCCCTGGCGAAAATTTTTTGGTCCTTAATTTCCGGTGGGTAGTCCGCGTCCATGGTTTTGTGCATGGTTTTGCACATGGTTTTGGGGACGATGGTTTTTGGCCCCTGGTATTTTTGTAGATCCGGTCAAGGGAACTACGGTTATGTTCTAATCCAGGGTTTATGGATTGAGGTTTATGTATGCTTCGGCATGTATATATATGTGTTGTTGTAACACTAAAAAGAATATAATGAAAAATCAAGCTAGTCGTCCCGATTTGGGATCCATGGGAAAATCTCTGTGTTGATCTGTTTTATGTTTTATGCTCTCGCTATTGTTTATTTTCTGTTATAAGATTCGTGTGTAGATAATTGATGTTCAGGGTTAAAACCTACATTGTGGCCAAAAAAAAGGACTCTTCAAAAGCGTATCCCTATTTATTGATCTTGAAATAATATCACTTTGATTACTGAAAAAAGATTCCCACCAAACTGAATCAGCAACATCGAAGTACTCATATGTATCTCTAATACATCTTTTAATTTCCTCTAGACATTCAGAATAATTTATGTCTCTCTTCTGCCTTCGTGCATTATGGAGTTCAGCAACTGACTGTAATAACAATATCTTTGATGAAAACATTAGACGCTTTGGAATGAACTTCAAAAATGCTAAACCTGATGATGGTCCCCATTCTTCAACAGTTGAATACTTCTTGCCCCATATAAGTTTTATCCCATCAATTTTTTTGATACGAAATTGATGTTGGAAGCTAATGGCGTTAAGTTGTTCAATGCATTTCTCCTCACCATGCGATCCAAAAAGAAACCTTCGCATGTCAATAGTTTCTTCTAACACATGAAAAACAGGCTCTGGAATGTACGATTTCTTAATACATTCAATTAATGATGGCAGGCTCCCAACACCTTTCCTCCTCAATGTTACTGAAAAACGACTGAACATTTGATCAATATGATCATGAGTATGCCCAACAAGAAGGAAACCAACCTTTATCTTTTTTAAAATCCCCAGTTCAATGAGCATGTTTAGATACCCAAAAAGAACTTGATTTTTGTTCTCACGACTTCTGTTGTCTAATTGTAAATGCAAAACTTCAGGAAGAATCCCAGACCACTGAGTAACCACATCATGGATTATATTTATGGTCATATTTGCATCATTGTGAATATTTGGAGTTGTGAAGAAAACTCTTGGAAACATGTTCTCATTAAATACCATACAACCAACCAAGTGAAACTGAATGAAATTTTGCTCCTGTAATTTTTTTGGCGTGCGGACAAAATGTGGAAGAAGTGTTTTCTTTTGGTCCATACCATCAATTATCAATCCCAGATATTTATTTGGATGATCATAACACTTCTTTCGATGTTTATACAACTTTTTCCTTTCACTTGTTTGCTGATTGCGATGGTCTTGAAGTTCTTTGACAATGGAATCTGTACATAAAATAAAAGAAACATATGAATAAGCATATTTTCATAGTTGATAAGTATCAAATTTTTAAAAAAAATGTTTTGAACACATACCTCTTTCCGCCCCTTGACATTTATCTCTTTTTGCTTTAAGAGAATCACATGTACTGCAAATCCCCATCCTTGTCTTCTTAGGAATACGAACATTGTTGAATTCAGTTTTCCGTATCCTTGTAAAATAAGAATATGTAATAAAATTACCAATTCCTTCAACAGCTTCTGCATAATCTTTGTATAACATGAATATTTCTTGTCTCGAGAAATTATCTAGAATATGTATTGTGTCTTTATTTGGCATACACTCTCCATGATTTGAAAAGAAGTATTTCATCCATGTCTTAGCAGTATTTGCAAACGGCCCCACCTCCCATTTATAACGTGCTTCTGAATAATATGTGGGATCCCTTTCCAATCTATCCTGGATTCTTGACAAATGACAATTACCAATTGAATACAACATTTTGAACATCTTCCTGCAAAGCAATACATTCCCAATATGATAATCATAACCTGCTAGTGTAGATTGCATGCAACCCACTAAATATGAATTTTGCATGCTTTTATTCATTGACATATATGTTTTCCTTTTCTCCAAAGAAAAGTTGAAATCCATATTTTTCAAGAAATCCCTTCGACAACATTCACTTGAAATCAAATGAATGACAGAACTTCTTGTCGTGAGATATTTTGTCCTCGCCCTTGTATAACTGGAATGCTTTGGATTGATATGAAAAGGTCTACTCCTACTCCTAGTTGCAATATTTTCTTGCAACGGATTCATCATTCCATCATCCTTTGTAAAAGTAGTTTCCTCACCATTAGGAGGAATATTATCCCCACTATCATCATCCTCAACATAGTTAATAAATTCATCAACATCATTGCCTGGAAAATTTTCTTTACCATCATCAGTTGAAGAAAACATTTCACAAGAATCATCGGCACTTTTGTAACCCCGACTCAAAATAAATTCTTCACCATCTTGACCCATGCTTTCAAATTCTTCCCTAGGAGGATTCAATTCTTCATCACCATGAGTGTCTTTGAAATGGTCACTTGGAGAAAATGCAATATTCAAATTTGTGCCTCTAAAATTATCATTTGCAAGAAACTCTTCATCCTCCCCTTCCTCAGTGGTGCTCTCATAATCCTTGGGATTAGGCATAAGTGGAAGCTTTGAATTTGTATTCACTAGAATTTCTTCATCCTGCCCCTCCCTTTCCTCGCTGAAGCTCTCATAATCCTTAGGATTAGGAATAAGTGAATGCCTTGAATCTATATTTATTGGAAATTCTTCATCTCCCCCTTCATCAGTGGTTAAATTATAATTGTTATGATTAGGATGAAGTGAAAATTTTAGCTTTGGAAATTCATCCCCATCTTCATCAGTGGTGCTGGCATAATCTTTAGGATTAAGATGAAGTGGATATTTTGACGCTGCA
The DNA here is from genome assembly GCA_034641835.2 of Pinus albicaulis. Classification (NCBI taxonomy): domain Eukaryota; kingdom Viridiplantae; phylum Streptophyta; class Pinopsida; order Pinales; family Pinaceae; genus Pinus; species Pinus albicaulis. Next base: position 82,607 of record JAXQQM020085887.1, on the reverse strand, counting down.
AATTCTTCATTCCCCTCTTCCTTAGTGGTGCTGACATAATCCTTAGGATTAGGACGAAGTGCATATTTTGACTCTGCAAATTCTTCATTCCCCTCTTCATCTGTGGTGCTGACATAATCCTTAGGATTAAGACGAAGTGGAAATTTTGACTCTGAAATTTTTTCGTCCCCCTCTTCATCAGTGGTGCTTGCATAATCCTTAGAATTAGGACGGAGTGGATATTTTGACGCTGTAAATTTTTCATTTCCCTCTTCATCAGTGGTGCTGGCATAATCCTTAGGATTGGGACAAAGTGGATGTTTTGACTCTGAAACATTATCATTCCCCTCTTCATCAGTGGTGCTCGCATAATCCTTACGATTAGGACGAATTTAATATTTTGACTTTGGAAATTTTACATCCCCCTTTTTATCAGTGGTGCTAGCATACTCCTCAAGATTAGGACATAGTGGATATTTTGACTCTGCAGATTCTTCATTCCCCTCTTCATTTGTTGTTCTCACATAATCCTTAGGATTAAGCTGAATTGGATATTCTTCATCTCCCTCTTCATCAATGGTGTCCTCATAATCCTTGGGATTAGGACAAAGTGAAACTTTTGACTCTGGAAATTCTTCATCATGCCCTTCATCACTGTTGCTTTCATAATCCTTAGGATTAAGAGTAAGTGGTATAACTGGCGCTCAATTTACAAAAATTTCATTTTGTTGCGCGTCATCAATTTTGTTCTCATCATCTTTAGGATTACGACCAAGTCAATTTTTTGACTCTCTATTCATGGTAAACGAACTCCCATTATATTCATCACTGTGAATAGAGTTGTTGCGTGACGAAGATGTTGATGTTGTATAAAGAAAAACTTAGCTATCAGAAGAAACCATGGCTTTCAACAAGAATAGGTTGAATGATACAAATTCCTCTCCCACTTACAATATATAGCTTAAAGACTGAAAATTTCTCTCCAAATTTTCCCTCCAAAAAAATTCGCGAAAAAATTTCCCTCCAAAATTTCCCCCCAAAAAATTTCGCAAAAATCTTTCCCTCCAAAATTTTCATTTCAAATATTTGGTACAAATATTAGTCAAAAAATGTATTTTACATTTTTTTAATAAACTATTTGTGTCGAAATATTTTACCGATATTTATATTCAAAATATCCACAAAATATTTCTATCATGGATGCCTTCCAAACTAAAATAATGTTTTTATTTCAATGATTTAACATTGACTAGATGTAAGTATTAACTATAATATTACTATAATATCTACATGAAAATATTAACTATATTGATTACATGTAAATATTTTAAATTTTAAATTTTAAACTTACATTATATTCATCTAAAATATATTTCAAAATTTATTAATAAATTGTTGGTCTTCAAATATTTCACCATAATTTCTATTCAAAATATCCACAAAATATTCCTTTCATGCATGCCTTCGAAACTAAAATAATTTTCTTATTTGAATGGTTTAAGATTGACTACATGTAAATATTTACAAAAATAACAACATGTAAATATTAACTATTTAAACTATAATATTAACTATAATTAACTACATGTAAATATTTTAGATTTTAAAATTTAATCCCATGATTTTAAACATCGAGTACATGTAAATATTAACTATTTTATCTATAATATTAATTATAATTAACTACATGTAAGTATTTCATATTTTTATTTTTAAGCTGAGATTATATTTGAATTATTCAACGTTCAGTACATGTAAATATTAAATAAAATATTAACTATGATAACTACATGCAGATATTAAGTATTTTAACTATAGTATGAACTATAATAAACTAAATGTAAATATTTTAAATTTGAAATTTTAATCCCACATTCGATAAACAATAAACCAATCAGAAAATATTCGCTATATAATAAAAATGATTTTTTCTATTCATCACATCACATCAATTTTTCTGGTATTTGTTAGAGCAAATTTCTGGAGGTGTTGCGTTGGCATTGGTAACTTCGTGGAGGCATTGCATTGGCATTGGAGGCATTGTGCTGCTATTGGTAATTTTGTGGAGGTTTTGCATTGGCATTTGTAACTTCGTGAAGGCATTGCATTAGCATTGGAGGCGTTGTGTTGCTATTTGTAATTTTGTGGAGGCATGTTGGCATTGGTGACAACAGTTTTTTGCATTTCAAAGGTTAGTTTTTCTTCTATTCTGTCAATTTAAAGACGATTTTGGGGAAAATATGTTTTTCTATAGTTTTTTGTGTCCAAAAACTAATTTTTTAAGGTTTTTAGGTTCAAAAACCATAAATTTTTTATATTTTTTTAGTGAATAAAACGCAAAAAGAACTAAATTTTTTAGGGTTTTAAGGACAAAAATTTAGATTTTTTTTCTTTTTTAAGACTTATAGGTTCATCTAGACAGAAAAATCCATAAAACGACCATACACATAAAAAAAAATAGTAATATTATAACATTTTTTATTTGTTTTTTTATCATAAATATATCAGTAGTTTCATTATTTAAAATGTTTTTTTGTTTTGTTTTTGTTTGAGAATTTTTTGATTTTATATTCTATTCTTTTTTCTTTTTTTTTTAATTTTAAATCTTCATTTTTTTTCCTTCATTGTTTTGTTATACATACATACATACATACATACATACATACACACACACAGATATATATATATATATATATATATATATATATATATATATATTAATTGTATTGTTATATAGTTTTTTTTTTTAATTTATTGTATTGTTATATTAAAACAAATGTTTATTTATTTATTTATTATATTGTATTGTTTTTTTTTTTTAATTATATAATGTTTAAAAACAAAACATAACTGTTATTTAATAAATTGTTTTCTTTTTTTAATATATTTGTTATATTTTTATATTTTTAACAATTTTTTTTTATTAAATAATGTCATAATACTTATTTATTAATTATGTTATATATAAAAACAAATTTAAAAAAACATTTAAAAGGAATAAATTTAAAAACAAATTTAAAAAATAAAAAAAAAAAAAAAATAAAAAAAAATATGCATTGGTCATAGACGCAGATCGTGTCAACGGGCGGCGCCACGGGGGCTGCCCAACCGGCCCTAGGGACCCCGCTGGGTGAGCAGGTTGATTCCGGGAATCGACCCGCTTGCCCAGCGGGGGGCCTAGGGCCGGCTGGGCATCCCCAGTGGCACCGCCTGCCGACCTCCTGCGCCCCGTGGGCATGATCTTCGTCTACGACCACATTTTTGTTTTTATTTATTTATTTATTTAAGTTTGTTTTTTAATTTTTTTAATTTTTATTTTTATTTTTTATTTTTTTATTTTTTTTAATTTTTTTTTTTAATTTTTTTTTCTTTTTAGTTTGATTTAATAAGACATTTTTTATTTTTTTAATTTGTTTTAATAAAACAATAAAAAATTAATAAAAACATTGTTATATATAAAAATAATAAAAAAATTGTTATATAATATAATAAAAACATTGTTATATAATAATCATTAAAAATATCAAAATATAACAAATATAATTTAAAATAAAATAAAATTATTAAATAACAATTATGTTTTGTTTTTAAACATTATATAATTAAAGAAAAAACAATACAATATAATAAATAAATAAATAAATTAACATTTGTTTTAATATAACAATACAATAAATTTAAAAAAAAAAAACTATATAGCAATACAATTAAAAAAATAAAAAATATATAATATAATAATATTTGTTTTTAACATTTAAATATTTAAATTTCTTTTTATTTATTATTATTTTTTTTTTTAAATTTAAGTATTAAAACAACATCATAAAAAATTAAATTTTTTCTTCTATTTTGTTTAATTGCTTTTATTTTATTTTGTTTATTTTTATTTAATTACTATGTAATGTGAAATAGAAATTTGTAATTTTCAAATATATTAAAAGATTATATAAATTTATAAACTTTTATATTATTTTTTTATAATTTTAAGTTTTAAATTTTTTCTTTAATTTTATAATTTAATTTTGCTTATTTTTATTCAATTGCTATGTAATGCAAAATTAAATTTTAAAATTTTAAAATATATTAAAAGATTATAAGTTTTTTTAATAAAATCATTGCCTTAAAAAAATAAAATTTAATTTTAACATTTGTTATAAATAGTTAGTAATTTTTTTGTTTTTTTTTAAATATTAAACAAAAACTGAAGTTTGAAAATAATAGTTTATTTTTTTTAAATTGTTTTATACAATTTAAACACATTTTTAAATTTTTTATAAAATGTATTCAAAACATATTATATAGATATATATACATATGACTTATAATATTTTGTTTTTAAATGAAAATTTTTATAGTTAATTTTATTGTTTTAATTTCAAGCTATTTAGTTTTAGAAATAAATTTTGTTTATTAAATTTATTTTATCCACATTATTTTCCATTAGCTAATATATATATATATATATATATATATATATATTATCAGGAAAATGGCATCAAAAAAGATTTCTGTGAAAGTTTCTGCACCTAGGGCAGCAGCTCCCAAATCTACAGCTGCAGCTCGACGCACTATGGATACAACTCCCAAATCTAAAGTTGCAGCTGGACGCACTATGGACATTGTTGGACGCAAAAAGGACATTGTTGCACACACTAATAAAAGTCAAGCAAGTGGGGCACCAGGTTCATTAAAGCTTATTTCTGATTGGAAGAACGTCGAGGAAATAGATAAAACCGATTTCTCATGGTATCTTGAAGACAGTGAAATGGAGGCTGATATACACATCTATCTGATTTGTGGTATGATTGACTTAAATGAGTCATATGATGTGATGGGCAGAGTACGAGACATATGTATGGTCCTTAATACAAACACTATTTATGTTCTTGCAAGGAAGGCTCAGAAACGTGAGAAGGTTAGATATCGTCTATCAATCGTCAAGTATGACACAGATGAAATATCTTCAAAATTTTCTGAAGAAATATCAAGAAACATTGCAAATAACATTGTAAGTATGCTTATTTTTATTTCCTCTATGCATTATTGTAAGGATGATTCAATTTTTTATAAGTTATTGATCATTGACATGTTTTATTTTGTTTCATAGGATTTTGTTGCGAGTCTTTCAAACATGTTTGAAGGTATTTATATGTTGGTGCCAAATTTTATGGATGTGATCAACACTTTCCACAAAGACAAAGCAAGGAAAAGGAGATTGAAGCAAAGAGTAATAGCTCGTGACACTGCAACAGTACAAAGAGGGGATCAAGCAAGAGTCACTAAGGTGGGTCAATCTAGTAAACTTAAACATGTTTCTTTTGAAGGTGTCCAACATGAAACAGAAAATTGTGATAGAATTAGTGAAGAGGAGAGTAGAACTGTTGTGCAAAAGGAGAAAATAGATTAGACACCAAAAAGAAAAATTTCCAAATATGTCTCTCTTTTACCTCATGAAGGAGAGCTTGTTTATAAAAAAACTGATATGTTATCCAATAAGACTAGGAAATCAAATATTGGTGAACCTGTAAAGTCGTGAGCAGCAGTGAAGAACAAATTGAAAGCTCTCATGGAAGTGGAGAAATCATAACACAAGTGCTGAGTTAGAGGATGGTATTATTAAAACAAAACAAAATGCTATTCGACAAGAGTTGAGGAAGAATAAATTAATTCTTGGTGGCCAAACATTTGAGCTTAATGTTAACCAATTTTATGGCCCAGATGAAGTACAATATCAATATCAAATTATAAAGGCCCATCACCTACATGTACATAATCTGAAAACATTGTTCGGGTTCAATCCATATGCACATGTGGTGGATTATGTGGTTCTTGCCGATCTATTTCAGGTTCCCAAGAAACAAGCATTTGACAAGACAAAATGTTTTGATTATAAATATTATGTAATTGGAGGGAACCATTCGATAGAGGCTAAGAGACAATTGATTGCAAAACATCCCAATAAATATCTTTTTGAAATAGTGAAATGCACCATTTACGTTGGCTTAACAAAAATAGAATCAAATTTATTGGCATGGGATCATAATGCAGATAATGAGTACAGAATGAAAATGAATTTCATCCAAAGGGTCAGACTTATTCATAATGAATTCATAGAAAAATTTGGTGGGGATAAGACACAAGTTAGTATAGCATTTCGAAAGGAATGTTTAATGGAAACAGGTTATCAAATTGATCAAAAAAAAGAAAAAGATGGAAAATTGAATACAAATTTCTTCAGAGGCACAGATAACATTTTTCAGTTGGCATTTAGAACTAGGGAGGTATGGGATTTGATTGATGAGATTTTTGATCGGTGGAAGAATCTTTCCATAAAAAATCAGAAGGTTAGAAAGATTAAACCCATAATATGTACCAACATTAAGGGGGGTCCTGAAATGAAGCAACTTCTAGAGGATATGACTATCACACCTTGGAGAACAATGCAAGGTGTGAAGGATGATAAATTAGTCAAACTAGTATTAGCCCGTGTGAAGTCGAGTGAATTATCAATGGAAGAAATGTGTGCAGAATTTCAAAAGTAAGTTTCTTGAATTAATTCTTATTTTTCTTTCATTATAATTTTATTTTAAATAAAACATAATGATGTTGGTAGAATTTGTTATACATGTCAGTATATTAACGCTTTTAACTTGATTTATTCAGTCAGAAATTTTTTATGAAAATATAAGAACACATGGTTAAAATATTGAATGAAGAAAGTTAGGATGATGTTGTACGCAACTACCCAGAAGCAAGTTCTACATCAACACTAAAAGAGTTTTATATTGCATTCAATAAGGTATGTTGATTTATAAATTCATTTTATTCATATTCAAACTATTTTTATTTTATTACTTATATATATATATATGTTGAAGAAGGATGGAAATGGAGTACCAGATACTTTCGAAAGCTTTAATGAAAAAATTAAGATGGAGAACATGAGAAAGAAGTGTCTTATGAATGTTGAACTTGATCCTACTCTTAAACATTACATTTGGAATGGGCTTGACAGTGTCCAATATCAAATAATACAAGGTGACTGTGAAGACATTGCATCACTAATACCTAAAAGGGAATATGACTTAATTATTGCAGATATTCCTCATGATCTTAATTTCCCATACATTGAATATGATAGAGAACCATATACTTATCAAGATTTTAGTAAAGTGGTTACGGGTTTTGAAGAAGTGAAAACATCACCACTTTGGCGATTTGTGACATTTCATTGCGATTTGTTATTAACAAGCTTCAAGGGTAAAGCAAACTCAACGATGCAACTTATAATTCCCAAATTAGTATGTTTTGATTTATCTAAATTGTTATTCATGTAATTCCAATTGAACTTTGCTATCAATGTGTTGGGTAAAAGTCCAAATATTATTTCAACTTCGAATATCAACCTGTGCATAAATGATTGTGAGTTCATCCATGTTAGATTACGACCAAAAAACTAATCTATAAGCATATTATTATGAATCGAGTAGATGGGAAGAGTCATAGTCAAGTATTGGTTTATGATGCAGTTGTAAGAAAAATAACATATGAGGATAAAGATGCAAAAGGAGATATAGTTAAAATTTATCAAAAACCACAAGAATTGATTAACTATCTTATAAATTTATGTTCAAATGAAGAAGAATGGGTTTTGGATTTATTCTCAGGTTCAGGTAAGTTTTATTATACAAATTTAAATTTAAATATTGACTTTTTTACTTTTTATGTCTCCATACTAATTTTTTTACTTATTTTTTTTGCGCTTGATGATTAGGTACAACAATAGCATGTTGCTGACTAAAAGGCAGGAATTGCATTGCCACTGAGAAAGACCCAGTTCAATGCAAATTTATTAAACAAAGAATTAATGCTCTTAAATTTCTTCCAAATGTGAAGCAAGAAGTTGGTTTGAGGAAAGGAGATTTTAATGAATTATGTGTGGCAAAAAAAGAAAAGGAACCTCAACCACCATTATATGGAATGATTGGAAAGGCACACTTTGGAAGATTGCTGACATGAAAGATCCATTAGAAGATGACAACGATCAAAATGAAGAAGAAAATGTTGCAGAAGAAGCCATCAATGTTGTTCTAGATGATGTTGAAGATGTATTAGTTGATATTGTTGATGATGTTTAATTTATTCTTGCAAACAAAGTTTATTTTTTAGAACTATTAATCAGTTTTACTTGTAATGTTTAGACTTTGATATTTTATGAGAACAATGGTTTTTTTTTTTAAAACATGTGATTGCTATTATTTTTTGACATAAAATTCAATAAAAAATGTTATTTTCTTAAGTTTTTTTGCTAAGATTCTCTCAAAAAATTAGTTTATTTAACATGTTTTTTCCAACAAAAAGTCTGTAAAAGTGTATTTTTTGCATTGTATTTACATAGAAAAATTGTATTTTTTTGTCATATGGTTCAAAATATTGGGTTTTTAGTGACAATTTTTTGATGTTCATTGAAAAATTATTTAACAATACATAAGCATGTAGAAAATATAAACTTTAGAATATTGACCCTTTTTCCATCTTTTATATATGTGAAAAAGTGAAGATATCATTACAAGTTTTTATTTTTTAAAATATATATATATATATATATATATATATATATATATATATATATATATATATTTATTAAAATTACATAAATACTTAAAATAAACTTATCTCAGAATAAAGACATTAGAAAATCTATAGTGTAAAGTAAATCACATAAAACAACATTGGTGATGATACACCACCACTATTCATCGACATAAAAAACATCACATAAAAAAATAAATAAAATAAAATAAAACAAAATGAAAAAACTTAAAGTGCCAAGCATATAATTTTGTTTTTCTTGATTTATTGCCACTTTATAAATGGTTTTCTGTGATACTTCAGTAGGCAACAAATGAGTAACTTCTTTACTTGATTAATATTTTTTAGCCATTTGAATACCTTACATATATGATTGTTTCTTTTTTGGTATTTTTCTCCAAAAAAATTCAACCAAACTCCAAGATCATTTCCATCAGTTTTTAAAGCTTCCTCAATACTAATTAAGCATCCAATATCCTGCTCAAGTTAAATTGTCAATCACGACGTTGTTTTCTTTCTTACCTCCTTTTCCACTAAATTTTCACTTTTGTTTATCATTGGATGATTTCAGTGAACTAAACTCTAAGTCTACCATATAATACCATCATACACCTTCCCCAGACTACACTCTATCATTCATTAAAATTCACAGCCTCCCTACACTTCATCCCATAAAATCCTAATTCATACCTTTTTCTATTACAAAATAAGGAAATCCCTTCTTTTTAATAATTTGATCACCTTATTTACATTAATTTCACAAAATTTCACCTTTATTTTGAAGGCAACATACAACCCCACCTCCTCAAATGTTGTGGTAATTTTCTTGGTTTCACAACCCCATTTCATCCTACAAACCTACCTTATTCCTATCCTCTATTTTTTCAAATTCACTATCCACATACCCACTTCGTTTATACACCTTGTGTTTAAAGGATATTATGGAAAGTGAGAAGAAAATTCATAAAGGAGGGTTCCACGTCATATTTGAATCATCCACCTAGAAATAATTTAATGCATAACCTTTTACCAAAGGATGATGTGATAGGGCTGGATGCTTGAGATTCTGAGAAAATTATGGAACAAGGTTGTAATCTTCCATTCACGAGCTTATTTTCCACTAGTTTCAGTATGGGAAAGGCCATCATTGTAGGTGTAGAGTTCAACTGATCAAAATATGTGATTTATTCAACAACAAGTATACCTAGTAATGGAAAAAAGTGGTTTAAAGGCAGAGCCAAAGACCTTGAAGATTACAAATTGTTCCTGAAACCTTATGCTAGAGATAAACTTCAGTATATCTTTCCTTTCAGGCACCTCCTTAACATATATGTTCCTTTGATGAGGTTAAATATGAAATATTTTACATGTGAAGGGATATTCTCTAGGCTGTGTTGGTACCATATCAGGTTATTGATGTACTTTACCTCTACTAAACCATTTTCCTTTCCACCTTACTTGTACAATTTTTTTCTAAGAATGAATGAAAAGGTTCAGAGAAAAAAAAAAGATCATCACCCAAGTCTTTTCGACCATGGTATAGTAAACCTCATTGTCTTCCATAATCTCTCAACTATCAACATGAATTGGGAGACCTTCACGGAGAAAGTAGAAATGATTCCCACCACTAGTCCTCTTGTCATGCATAGCACACCATCACCATCTGTATCAACACAACCAATGGAGGGTGTCTCTTCTGGCATGAAAACTTAGATTTCGAAGGCTCCCAGGGTTTTGGAGTTCACTCACACCTATGAAAAAGGAAATAAACATATCTTTACTCCATAATCCATCAAAAGTGTATCTACACTTAAATAACATAGTTTGAGTAAAGAGAGATAGAGTAGCAACCCCTCATGCATCATGTTGAATCACCATTGTACCAACGTGACGAAAAAGTGCCCCTGGATGTCAGCATGGTAGAACAAGATGAGTACAAATCATTTGAAAAGATCATAAAAGAGAAGGATGAGGAAATAACAGACTTGAGTGATATTTTCTCCATTGCATATTCTTAGATTACATTCTTAGAATAAGAGAATTTCTAGCTACAGTTAAAATTTCTCCTCCAAGAGAAACCTAGGGTACATGTTGATGCAGATAAAGGAAATGGAAAATATATTGTAGATGATGATGAGCTGGAGGATGTAGTGTCTCCAGAAACGATAATAAAACCAAGGACAATGGGCCTCAGAAAATCGCTTTAGAAAGAAAGAGAATTAACATCTTGAAAAGCAGGTTGGAAGACCTATGATGAGTTGATTCTTGATGAGATGAATCAATACAGAGAGTATTAGATTGATAGATTTAGTGCAAAAATTGAGAATATTTTTAAAATGTACAAGAAGAATAATAATCTCTAGAGGCATATGGCAAATCATTATTGTACCAAGAACAAAATTTCACAAATCAGGCTTAAAGAAATGAAAAAGAAGCTCAAAGAGGCTCAAATGAAGCTAAAGGAGAAGGATATTTTATATTTTCTAGCGGAAGCTTAATTCCTTGTTTAACACATCATCCGCAGGTTTCACAAAACAAATTTGGAGAAGTTTTGAGAAATTTTCGTATTTTTAGTGATTTTTTCACTAAACTGGAAATTCAAACTTCATAGAGGCATAGCACTAAGTTGTTACGCTTATTACTAGGGCATCCAAATGATCAATGGATTACATGGTTGGATTCATGTTGATGACTACATCATAGATCAGGAACCCTTGCAGCATGACAAGCTTTATTTTTGAAGAAAAAGTGAAAAACCACCATTTTTCAATGTTACTACCACTATTTTTTACAGTTTGTTATACATGTGGAGTAAATTTGGGAGAATTAGCTTTTGGAGGCCTTTTCATGTGTCATTTTTCAAAATTAAAGGTTTTATGGAAACTAGACACAAAAGGATAATTGACCTATCTTTCAGATTTGGATTTGGAGTCCTAAAATTCCCTCAAAATCAGCTGCAAAAAAGTGTTATGCATCTGTAAAAATGCATTATGCATATGTCAAAAAGTGTTACACATCTGCATAGGATTCCTGAGGACACTTGGCAATCCCAGAAAATTCAAAATTTTAAGTTTTTGTTGTACTTTAATCTAGAATTGGAGTAATTGAGTTGATTTTTTCCTCTTAGCATGATGAAACATGTAATTTAATGTGTGGGACACACACTCCTAGGCTATAGCCGAATTTGATGGAATGGTTTCTAATCTCCCTAGATTCTAGAAAGTGACTCATTTCACGTATTTATGATGCATTGTGGTTGCAATTTTTACCCTATGAGCTGTCATTGTCCATATTTTCTATAAGTATACCCTCTTTAGTCTTTTCTTGGGTTGAATAGTTGTTTCTTGTAGTGGAGCTATTGCATAGGCCTTTTGGAATGAAATCAATGACAATGTTGTAGTATTTGTCTTAAGAATCCTATGATATGCCTTGGAGCATTTGTTATTTTAGTATGTTTATCTTATCATGTTGAATTATATGTTTCCTCTTTCATATACATGCTTCTATGTTTTTATCTTGTCATTTTATAAGAAAAAATAATGCCTTTTGATTCTATGTTTGAACACAATTTACATTATATGTTTATGTTCTTCTAAATGAATGAATTCACCTTAGTGCTCATTCTTATTTTCCATAACTTGATCATATAAAAAGTGAGAAACTAAGCATTCTTTCAAGCTACCTATGTGGACCCATCCATATTCTATGAAACTTGAACTTGAAATCTCACCTAGAACCTTAGACCTAGTCTCTTTACTGTCATTCCTATCGAACATATAAACACAAAAATAAAACCCTATTTACCGAGCTTACATACCTAGCCTAAGATCATTAAATATTTATTCATTTAATTTACTGAAAATTGACATTGATAAGGCCCTCCCTGGTTCTGATAGGGCTAGCTACCTGACCTAAAGCTTGGTCTAGGGTTACCTTCCTTCAATCCCACTCTTAGCCTTGGGAAGTTGGGGGGAGTGATAACATTTTTGGTGTCATTTCTGAGGGATGATTGAAAAACCTTCCGTACGAAAACTTATTTGATCCACTGAAGGTTAGAGTTGTGGGAGACAAGTTGTAGCATTAGAAATAGGCCAAGTTTTTTAAATTCGATCCAAAGTCCAAATTCCTATCTAAGCTAGCTCCTAAAATACATACTAGGTCAAATCCAAACCCAAATCCCTCACCAATTGTAAATGACCCTATGAGTCTCTTAAGAAAGAAAAAAAACCAAGTTTCATAAAGTTAGAAGATCTATTCTTCCACTTGTAAAATCAAATTCCTTGCCTACGAGGTTTGCTTTAGAAGATTTGTCCTATAATTCAAAATTTGAAAAATATTTGTTCAGGTCTAAGTCTAAAAATTTTCTTTCAGAAAAATATCTTTGACCCTATTGATTTTGAAAACTTTTTACAATTTTTTGAGTCTTCTTATCCTGATTTTGATAGTGAAATCTGGTCTAATTTCTACAAACTTAAAGTCTTGGTGAATAAATTTCAAAAAAATTAAAAAAAATCTTATTTCCAATATCAACAACAAGTAAAGTTGAGTCATCTCATTTGCAGCTTCCCTATGAAGAAATCATTTTGTGGACCATGGACTTTGATGGAGCCTAGGGAAAGGAATGATATGGCATTGCACGGTGTATTCACAACGCTGTAAATTAGTCACTTAATATTCTTCCCAATGTTTGAATGTCCTCTTATAAGTTTTCATTCGAGTGTTCGAACAATGAAGTAGAGTATGAGGCTTTAATAGATGGCTTGAAAATTCTCAGAAGGTTAGGTGCCAAGAAAATTTATTTGTATAGTGAGTCCAAGATGGTAATAAAACAAGTCAAAGGGGAATACCAAGCCAAGCATTCTAGGATGAAAGCTTACCACAATGTAGTGTCAGATATCCTCAAGACCTTCACCGATTATACTTTTTCCTTGATCCGAAGGGACAACCATGTAATTTTTGATTCTCTTGCTATTTCAGCCAGCATGTTTAAAATTATATTTTATCATAATAAAAATTATGAGATCAATGTGAAACATTTCCCTTCTATTCCAGATAATTTTCAGTATTGGCAGGTCTTTCAAGATGATAAAAATATCAAAAAATTCTTACAGATAGAAGAGGAATTCGTGAATTCAAAAATGGATAATAAATGCTATGAAGATGACTGGGAATTCCATGCAACACAAATATAAGTACTTTAGCTGAAATAAAACTCCATTCATAGAGGTGTAGTGCCTTTGGAAGAGATTTTTGATTCAGACTGTGTTTCATGTAAACCGACCATACTACCAAAAAAGTGGGAGTGGAAGACCTCAACCTTGGCACTCCTGAAAATACAAAGATGGTGAAGATTTCAAAATCCTTGAGCTCTAAAATAAAATGTAAATATGAAGCCCCCATGTCTCATTTTTCTAATGTATTTTCTTGAGAATATTCTGATCTTAAAGTGTATGATAAAAGTATAATCTAAGATACAATTCCCTTAAATCGATATCAGAATTCTTTACATCAGAAGTTAAGGAGAATGAATCCCAAATTGTTTCCCTCCATTCAAAAAGAGGTAAACATATTATTTATTTTTGGTATTATAGTTCCTTTTCTCTTTTCAAATTGGATGTCTAATTTGGTTCCATTAAGGAAGAAGACAGGAGAGATCCGTTTCTGTATAGATTTCAGAAATCTAAATAAAGTGTCGCTGAAAGACAATTACCCACTACCAAATATGAACTATATTCTGCAAAGAGTAGTTGGATCTTCCAGACTTTCATTGTTGGATGAATAATCTGGGTATAGTCAGATTTTAGTCCACTGAGATGATTAGTAATAGGAAATCCTTACAACACCATGGGGTACCTTCATGTACGCCAAAATTCCCATTAGATTGAAGAATGGAAGGGAGAATTCTCAATGATAAATGGATATTGCTTGCGCCAATGAAAATAAAGTCTTTTTTGTCATCCATCTCGATGACATTATTGTTTTTTGTGAGACATATGAGCAGCACCTATCACACTTGAAATTTATTTTTCAGAGATGCAAAAAATTTTGCACATCGTTGAACCCAAATATGAGCCTTTTTTCTATGGAGGAAGGTAAATTTTTGGCCAATATCATATAAAAATATGGTATTTGGATAGATCCTTCAAGGATTGAAGCAATCGAAATATTGAAATATATTAGGAGAACTAAAGAAATCTAGTTGTTCACTGGAAAAATAAAAATTTTAAGAAGGGTTGTTCTCAATCTTGCTGAATATTTGTGGCAAATTACTAACATGCTAAGGAAATATAGTGAATTTAAACAGCCTAAAGAAGAAAACAGGTCATTCAATAAAGTTAATTTGGATTTATCTCATGATCCTATTCTTATTAGTGTAGATTACACACTTGATTTCATTATTTTTTCATTTTTTTCAGAGCATACTCTAGCTTTTTTCCTTATGAAAAAGAAAAATATGAACACAGAGTTTCCCATCACCTTCTTCAGTAGAGCCATAAGAGACACAAACTTGAAGTACAATATCATTTAAAAATAGCCCTTCGCGTTAGTCAAATCATTGAAGGACATCCGAGTTTATATTCTCCACTCTCATGTCATTGCATATGTCCCAAATGCTGCGGTCAAAGATGTGCTTATGAAGAATGGTCCTGAAGGGCGGTGTGACAAATGGATAACTACTTTGTTGAAGTATGACATGGAAATAAATCGTACAAAGCTGATAAAGGGACAAGGCACGAGTAGGCTTATGGCAGACTCAAATCTACATGCTTTGGACATTAATTTTATTTTTGTATTATCTGAGGAGCAAGAGGCTAAAGTATTACCTGAGGTATCTAAAATTTATTCTTCATCGTCACGGTATGCTGATATTTTTCATGTTTTGGAACACTTAAATCCTCCTCCCAGCTTTCCTATTAATAAATATAGATCTTTGAAGTTGAAAGCTATCAAGTATTACATCCTTAACAATTTCTTGTATTGGAAAGGTTAGGGTGAAGTATTGTTGAATTGTTTGGTTGAAGGAGAAGTTCAAAAAGTGATGAGTGACTTCATAAAGGAGACTGTTGCAGTCATATTTATTGGAGGAATACACAAAATAAGATCTTGAGGGTGGGTTTCGGTTGGCCAAATCTATTCTCTGATGTTTATAAGAAAATCATGAGGTGTCATGAATGTCAAATCTTTCAAGGGAAGAGAAATATTTTTCCTTTGCCCTTGAAACCAATTCAAGTGCAAGTTCCATTTCAGAAATGAGGACTTGAAATTATTGGCAAAATCCATCCTCCATCATCAACACAACATAGGTGGATACTCACTTCCACTGATTACTTCGCTAAATGGATTGAATCCATCCCCATAAGGCGAGATACTGATACTGTCATTATTTAGTTTCTATAGAACAATATTATGTCTCATTTTTCTTGTCCATATAAAATCATTACTAAGAATCCAACCACCCTTAAGTCCCAAAGGATGATTGAATTTTATGATAAGTATCACATTAGCCTTGGTAATTCTACAACATACTGTCCTCAAGGCAATGGGTTGGCTGAATCATCAAATAAATCTTTAGTGAACATAATGAAGAAGATGTTGCAAGAAAACAAGATAAATTGGCATAAAAATCTCACCAATGCTCTATGGGTAGAAAGAATTAGCATGAAGAGATCAATCACAATGTCACATTTCCAGCTTGTGTACGGTGTTGAGACATTGTTCCCTACTTCTTTAGCTATATCAGTGATGAAAATTCTGCAAGAGATCAACAGTGAACCAAATTATATCCACTGAAGAATCAGCCAAATCATTCATCTACATCAGCCAAGAGATGAATTTCTGAGTCCCACTTCAAAAATTCAATAAAAAATAAAAAATATTTATAATAAGAAGAAAGAAGCTGACGATGCCTGAAATAAAGAGAAAGTTAAGCACGAAAATTTTTATAATCTATGGGAAATTTCTTATAATATTATTGCATTTAGAGATAATAAGGCATTTTTATTAAAGGATATTGGAGGAACGGAAGTTCTGGGAGGACCGATCAATGTTAGGTTCCTAAAACATTACCTTACATGATAATTGAATAAGAGGTTCAATTTTATTGTACATATCAGTTTTATTTGTTGTCCAACAATAAGGAAGTTTTTGTAGAAGTTTGAATCCCAAGGAAAAGGCCATGAGACTTTTACATTCAGCTCATGTTTTTTCTTTCAAATTTTTTTGAAAGTTTCAATCAGTTGTTAAGTCAGAGTCAAGTTAATTTTTGAGTAAAAATCATTTCTAGTTTTATTTCATCATTCCAAATTTTCCATTTTTTTTATTTCAAGTTTTTTAATCCATTTCCCAATGCATAAGGTTACCTGATCTACAGTTTTATCAACACCTCTTGAAGGAGATGCCACCCACAGCTGGAGCCAGTGTTAGTGTCAATATGTCCATTGATCAAACATGTTGTTTCAGTTTATTTGTTAGTAGTCCCAGGTCAAAAATTTTGTCTTTTCAAACAATTTTTCAAATAAATTTTTGTTAATGCATATGCTCTAGATTAGAAATGTTACTCCCCTCATTCCATCCATGGCCGTCATCATCTCAGACGTCATGTCAGTCACTATAATTTAGAGTCTTAGGTCAATAATTCCATATCCATTTAGGGTTGTATCTAGGTTTCCTTGTTTTTCCACTGAAAAGTCCAAAAATGCTACCAAATAAAGTGAACAAGATTTCAATTTCATCATATCTGTCATTTAAAGGGAGTTAGCATAGTTAGGGGAATAAATTAAAAGACTTTTTCTTATTTCAAAATTTGTTTCATTGAATTTTTTTTCCAAGAAGGGTTGAACAGATAAAAAGAGGTCAATTTATATCAAAGGCTTTATCTTAAAGTATGGGCTTATTAGTGCACTTTATCCAAGGTTTGAAAATAAAAATAAAACATGCGCTAATAGCCTAATTTTTTATGTTCATTATGTCTATATCCAAATTTCAGAGGCATTACATATTATAACCAAAATTTTCTGTTGATCTCATAAAGGTCAAAAATGACAAAAGGTTTTGTCACTTGTGGTTAAGTGTCAATCTCCTCTGAGGTGCTAGATCACTCCTTCGTAAAAATCAATGGTCCATAAGAATTTTTTCCCCCCCCCCACCATCCTACCATTACTGACAAGGGGGGTTCAAAAATTTGGTTTCACTCACCTCAACCACACCTTACGTGTCGAAGAAACGTCATTTTACACACCCTCCTTTTCAATACCACAAGCCATTTCGACCGCCATTCAAAATATGCCAAAAAGATCCTCTTTTCCCACTCTCCATCTCGTATTCTCCCCTCCACTCTCATCCCAACACCTGGCTCATTTACGCATATGTCAATGTGTCATTACATATATGAAAATATTGTTACACATCTGTTAGTGTGTTGTGTTTTTGGTGTTTTTCTCCCAAAACATTCATCTAAGCTCCAGGATCATTTCCATCACTTTTTAAAGCTTCCTATACAGTAATAAAGCACATAATATTCTTCTCAAGTCAATTTATGAAGCACAGTGTTTTTTTCCTCCTTACCTCCTTTTCCACTACATTTTCACTTTTGTTTATCGTTGGATGATTTCAATTAACTAAATTCTAACTCTACCATCTAATACTCTCACACACCTTCCCTAGACTATATTCTATCATTCCCTACAATTCACAACATCCCTACACTCCATTCTGATAAATCCTAATTTCATACTATTTTTCTATTATATAATTACGAAGTCCACAGATTTTCCTAACTTTATCACCTTATTTATATCCATTTCACATGTATTTTGAAGCCAACATACAACCCCACCTCATGAATTTTTTTGGGAATATTTCTTGGTTTCACTACCATTCATTTCGTCCTCCAAACCTACCTTATCCCTATCCTCTATTTTTCCAAATTCACAGTCCACATAACCACTACATCGAAACACCTCGCAATTATATTTATTATAGATATTATGGAGAGTGAGAAGAAAATTCACAAAGGAGGCTTCCACATCAAATTTGAACCCTCCACCTTGAAAGAAGTTAATGCATCACTTTTTTTCAAAGGATTCTTTGAGAGGAATGTATGCTTAAGATACTATGAGAAAATTATTGAAGAAGACTATCATATCCAATTGACAAGATTATTTTCTGCTAGTTTCAGTATTGGAAAGACCATTATTGCAGACGTAGAGTTCAATTTATCATTAGATGTGATTTCTTCAGCAACAAGTATACCTAGTCATGGAAAAAATAGATTTAAAGGCATGGAAATAGCCCTTGAAGATTACAAATTGTTCCTCAAACCTTATGCTAGAGAGAACCCTAAGTATATATTCCCTTTAAGGAACCTTCTCAAGAAATATGCTTTTTTGATGAGGTTAATTATGAAATATTTTACATGGGAAGGGAGATTCACTAGGTTATATGGTTACCATATTAGGTTATTAATGCACTTTACCTCTACTAAACCACTTGACTTGCCAAATTACTTGTACAAACATTTTCTAAGAATGAATGATAAGGTTTAGATTAGAAAAAGAGATCATCACCCAATTATTTTCAACCATGGTGTACTCAAACTCATTTTCTTGCGTCATGTCTAAGCTATCAACATGACTTTGGAAACCATCATGGAGAAATTAGTAGCAACGCCCACCACTAGTCCTCATGGCATGCATAACATGTCATCACCATGGGTATGAATGCAACCAATGGAGGTTGGCTCTTCTAGCATGCAAACCCAGATTTAAAAGGCTCCTAGGGATGTTCAGTTCACTCACAACTATGAAAAGGGAAAGAAGCAGATATTTTCTCCCAAATCCATCAAAGTGTATCTACACATAATACCATAGCCAAGAAATGAGAGAGAGAGGAGCAACCACTCATGCATCAGGTTGAATCACCATTGTACCAAAATGATGAACAAGCGCCCATATATGTTGACATGGACGAAAAAAGTTGAGGAAAAATCACTTGAAGAGATCATAAATGATCAAGAGTTCATAAATTTTTCTCAAAATTAAAAGTTATAGGATTGGGTTGAAACTAGGATGGTTGCATATATCTCGTCTTCTTGATTCTCGCGTCACAAACAATTTGAAAAATCGATGTCGTATGAGGAAGATAATGCGTTCTGATTGAAACTGGAAATAGGTAAATTTGTGACAGTTTGACCAGGTTTGACTGTTTTGTACGATTAGCAAAAAGAATATTCCCTAGAATATTCTTTCTACTAGACCAATCAGTTCTTGACATGTTAAGTAACCAGCTCCAAAAATAGAAGAAAAGAGATATCACCGCCTTAGAAATGAGCCACTTCGAGGGGGCAACCTCCAATACATTACATAAATGAACAATTCTTGGATGCTACAATTTACAAAACCACCTTTCTATATATAGGAGTCCATGGGGCCATAATGTAATCCTAGTGAGCCACAATGTAATCCTAGCCGACCTAACAATAATACTTTAAGGGCACAATAATAACAAAATGGGGGTTACAAGGGTAAAATAATAACAATAAGGGGGTTACACTAACAATAATAAGGGACTATACTAGTAATATAGGGACCTAACGTGCCCATCTCCTTCAAAAAAGTGTTTTCCTCAACACTTGAGTAGCTCTGGGTGCTTTTCTATAAAATTCTCATCCTCCCATGTAGAATCTTCAGTGGGTAAGTTCTTCCAGTTGATGAGATATTATGAAATTGATCGATTTCGTAGTTGTCGAGTTCTTGTTTCCGTGACCGCTTCCGGTTCCAATATGATTTTTCCTTCCTCATCAAGTTCTGGCAATATTGTTTGAACTGGAAGATTTTCACCTATAACCTTCTTTAAGCACGAAACATGGAAAACTAGATGTACTCGCGAAGAAGCAGGAAGCTCCAATTTGTATGCCATAGTACCAATCTTTTGCAACACCTTGTAAGGACCATAGTACTTTGGCGATAATTTATTATCCTTCTTAGCTTGCTTGAGGAACATTTGTTTATATGGTTGTAGCCGTAAAAATACCCAATCTCCTACATCAAAACTTCTCTCGCTGCGATGTTGATCTGCCTGTTGTTTCATTCGATTTTGTGCCAAATTCAGGTTATCCTTTAAGAGTTGGAGAAATTCTTGCTGATGCTCAATGTGATCTTCCACTGCTTGAACCTTTTAATTTTCCCTTAAAGATGATGCGATCGATGGTGGATGATATCCATAAAGTGCCATAAATGGGGTCATTTTTGCTACAGTATGGAAGGAAGTGTTATACCACCATTCAGCGAGAGGTAACCACTTGACTCATTGTGTTTTTTTATCAGATACAAAACAATGAAGATATCCTTCCAAACATTTATTTACTATCTCTGTTTGACCATCAGATTGAGGATGATAAGATGAGCTATGAGGTAATTGAGTACCCAAACAAGAAAATAACTCCGTCCAAAAATTTCCTGTAAAAATGGGATCTCTGTTGCTCACAATAACCCTTGGGCTTCCATGTATCTTTTGAATTCCATCTACAAATGTAGTAGCAATTGTAATTGCTTTAAATGGATGAGATAATGCACAAAAGTGTGCATACTTGGTAAGTCTATCAACTACCACCATGATGACATTCTTTCCTTTGGACTTTGGTAAGCCTGTGATAAAATCCATTGAAATATCCTCCCAACGTTGACTTGGAATGGATAAAGGTTGTAGAAGTCCCGAGGTCTTAATCATCTCCACTTTATTCTGCTGGAAAACCAAAAATTCTGCCACAAACTTTTGAATATCAGATTTAAGGCCATCCCAAAAAAAATCTTTCTTCACCCTGTGGTAAGTTTTAAAAAATCCTGAGTGTCCTCCTAAAGGAGAATTGTGAAATTCCAGAAGAATCTTTTTTTTTAGTTGGGAATTCTTACAAATATATAAGCAATCTTTTTACCATAAGGAATAATTTTTCCAACTAAATGTATCATATGTACTAGGATCTTGCTGCAACTTTTGAATGAGTGTCCATACATCTTTGTCCTTCTTCCATTCATCTCTTGCTTCGGTTATCCAATCTGGTTGGATAAGAGAAATGGCACAAAGCAATGCTTCCACCTCTTCATTCTTTCTTGAGAGTGCCTCTGCAACAACATTAAGCTTTCCTTTTTTGTAGATTATTTCAAAGTCATAACCCAACATCTTTGTGACCCATTTTTGTAGCTCTTATGAAGATAGTCTTTGTTCCAACAAGTGTTTAAGACTATCATGATCAGTTTTTACCTTGAAGTGTTTTCCCATCAAGTAAGTTCGCCATTTCTTTAGTGCATGCAGTATTGCTAACATTTCCTTCTCATAAATAGGTTTCTATAAATAATTTAATTTGATTGGATGACTTTCAAAAGTAATGGGACTTCCTTCCTACATTAAAACTGCACCAATTCCATTTCCTGAGGCATCACATTCCACAATAAAGGTTTTTGTGAAGTCTGGCATAGCTAAGACCGGTGCTAGGCACATTGCCTCTTTAAGATGTTCAGAGGCCTTAGTTGCTTCAGGAATCCATGAAAATGCATATTTATTCAATAATGTTGTTAGAGGTGCTGCTACTCTCCCATAATTCTTAAAAAACTTGCGATAATAGCCTGTTAACCCGAGAAATCCTCGCAACTGATTTATTGTCTTGGGGAATTTCCCTTCCTTAATGGCTTTAATTTTGTTAGGGTCTACTTTAACACCCTCGTGAGATACAATATGACCCAGATATTCCACCTCTTGTACTCCAAAGAAACATTTGGATGTTTTTGCATATAATTGTTTCTCCTGCAATAGTTTGAGCACCCTGTCAACATGTTCAACATGATCCTTCCAAGACCTGCTGTAGATTAGTATATCATCAAAAAATACTAGCACAAATTTTCTAAGAAGGGTTTGAAAATGGAATTCATCAACCCTTGAAATGTAGAAGGTGCATTGGTAAGGCCAAAAGGCATGACCAAAAATTCATAATGACCCTCATGAGTTTGAAATGTCGTTTTCGGAATATCTTCAGTCTTCATTCTAATTTGATGATATCCTGAACGAAGATCCAACTTGGTAAAATAAATTGCTCCATGTAATTCATCCAATAATTCATCAATCACAGGAATGGGAAATTTATCTTAATGGTGAGCTTATTGAGCTCCCTATAATCGGGACACATTCACCATGATCCATCCTTCTTGTGTACCAATACTACAGGAGCAGAGAAAGAACTTTGACTAGGTTGAATTATACCTGCCTCTAACATTTCTGCAATCATACGTTCAATTTTTCTCTTTTGGAAGTAAGGATATCTATAAGGCCTGATGTTTGGAGGAACACTTCTTGGAATCAAATGAATATCATGATCATGATCACGAATAGGTGGGAGTCCTTTGGGAGTTTCAAGCACCTTGGAATGACTATCCAAGACTTGTTGGAGATCTGCAGAAATAGATGATTTTGATGTCAGAACTTCTAGTGAGCATAATTGTGCAATTACGCCTCGTTGTTCTTTCTTTAGAAGCTTTGTCACGACATTAGAGCTTATTATCCTTCCCGACTTCCCTTCAATACCCCCTAATTCGACTTCCTTTCCTTCTGAAAAAAATTTCAAGAAAAGTTCTTGAAAATTAAAAGCTACCGTCCCCAAAGATTGTAACCATTGTACTCCTAATACAACATCAGCACATCCCATAGGAATGGAAAGCATTGGGCTAGTCAACACATATTCCCCCATGGTTAGCTCGATATTATGGCATTTTCTAGAGAAATTTATAGCTCCTCCATTTGCAACCATCACTTGACATTCTGGTGTTGGGTATAGGAAACAATTTAATTCCTTGGCTACCTTACAATGAATAAAATTATTGGTGCTACTTGAATCAATCAACACTATTACCTTTTTCTTCTTGATTTGTCCTTTTATCTTGAGAGTTTGAGGAGTGGTAATTCCTGCCAGTGCATTACATGATATGGTCGGATTCATCTCTTCCTCTTCTGGGGCTGGTTCCTGGTGTATATCCTCTTCTTGTTCATTTTCTTCTTCCTCTTCACAATCTATGTAAAATAATTTCTTCTTAGCACACTTATGACCTTTAGTGTATTTGCTATCACAATTTTAGCAAAGCCACTTTGCTCTTTTTTCTTCCAATTTTTGTGGTGTCAACCTTGTAGGTTGTGGATATCTAGGCGTAGCCACACTTCCTTCTTTATAGAATTGAGTGGTAGGATTCCTTGTTGCCATAATTTTACATTCAACTTTTCTTGCCAACCTAAATGCCTTCTCCAATGAATCAGGTTCCAGAATGCGAACTTCATGTTGAATGTTATCCTTTAAAGTGCCTATGAAGAGATCAATCTTGTGTTCCTCTGGAATATCAGTTACCCTTATATTCAATTTTTGGAAGTCCTCAATGTGCTGCCCCACTAAACCCTTTTGTTTGAGATTTATCAATTGGCTAACCAAGGTGTTGCTCTTTCTATCCTTATAATGTGCTATCATTTCCTCCGTAAAAATTGACCAAGTGACAATTTTCTTACGGGAGCAAAGCCATCGATACCATACAAATGTATTTTGTTCTAAATGAAAAGTTGCAATGCGTAACTTTTGTGTGTTTTGCACATTATGGAGATCAAAATATTTCTCCATCTGTAGTATCCATGTTACAGGATCCTTTCCATCAAACTTCATCATATCCATTTTTGGAATATGGTGGTTCTTCCGGCCAACATTAGATTTTATGAAATCACGATTAACATTTATTTTGTTCTCATCATGAGGTTCTTCTAATATCTTTTCACCATTAGGAAACCTTTCTTATATCAACTTTGTCAAATCTTCTATTTTTGATTTTAGATCATCCATCTTAGCTTCCATGCCAGCTTACATTCCATCCATCTTAGCTTCCACGCCATCCATCTTAGCTTCCACACCTTTCTTCAAACTGTCCATCTTCACTTCCATGCCATCCATCTTAGCTTCCATGCCTTTCTTCAAACTGTCCATCTTCACATCCACGCATTTCTTCAAAACTTCCATTTCATTTTTTGTTGCTCTTTGCGAGAGTGAAATTTGTTGCACTTGCTCTTGTAATTTTGATAGATCATGTTGCAATTCTTCATCTTCATGAGTCATAGTAGAGCCTTCTGAAGGCTTAATGGGTGTTGAATTATTTTTACGGGGCATCTTTTAGAACCCAATACTGATATGTATTCTACAATATGCCCTTGGAATCAATTCAAATTGATTCTTCAAACAAGACTTATGCAATTCGGAAAAAAAAATACACACCTTTTTCTTGCTTTTGAGGAGCTCGATATTGAAATTGGATTATCTCTGTAATTGAAAATATTCAATATCTGAAATTCAACCCTGTAGTAGCCCTTTGAAGCTTCTTTCAAATTCCACAGGTCTGACCTAATTTGGATTCTCCAAGGAAAATTTGTGTCCAATCTCCCACAATGACCTAATTCTGGACTGGTTCAGTAGAGCGAACTTGTACGACTTGCCACGTGTCACTGTTTTGTCATTTGTCTCTGAAATTGATAGCCAAGAAACTACAGTCTGTGTACTTGCGACCAATTTTTACGGCACTCAAATCCACTTCCCAGAGAGAGAGTTATTGAACTTTTCCCACGATCACCTCTTTGAGATGAAATTCAGGAGCCTGAAAAAGCACTACCTTCCACAGATCATATCTCCAAAAATATTGCGAACCAAGCTCTGAAATTTTTTGACGAATTTTCTCAGGATTTCAGCTTTGCACCATATGAATTTCAGATTTTGAACCTTCGTAGAAACATTTTTATAGCGAAAATTCCGCGATGACCTGTTTAGGAGCTTGAAAAAAGGCCTAACTTCCACAGATGATATCTCCGCAAATATTACGAACCAAGCTCTGAAATTTTTAGAAAATCTTCCTCAGGATTTCAGCTTCGCACCCTAAAAATTTCAGCTTCTGAAACTTCGTAGAAAAAAAGTTATAGCGAAAATGCCACGATGACCTGTTTGGAGCAGCGAAACCCTAGAATCCCAAGCTCTGATACCAAATGTTGTGTAACCAGCTCCAAAAAATAGAAGAAAAGAGATATGAACGCCTTAGAAATAAGCCACTTCGAGGGGGCAACCTCCAATACATTACATAAATGAACAATTCTTGGATGATACAATTTACAAAACCTCCTTTCTATATATAGGAGTCCATGGGGCCATAATGTAATCCTAGTGGCCACAATGTAATCCTAGCCGACCTAACAATAATAATTTAAGGGCACAATAATAAAAAAATGGGGGTTACAAGGGTACAATAATAACAATAAGGGGGTTACAATAACAATAATAAGGGACTATACTAGTAATATAGGGACCTAACATGGCAAGTGTCATTATTTTATTGGATAATTGTGTTTGGAGGAGCCAATGATAAGGCACTAGTTGGCCCTAAATTTCTTTGTAAAATTTTATTAAGGTTTCAAGGCTCGACCCACTGACCTCCCTCTGAGAATGCACATGGTTTACCGACTGCACTACATGATGTCACTTAGAAAACTATGGTGGAAAGTTTGATTTAAATTTTATCACATATGTTTTGGGGTTAGGAACCTTCAGCAGTCCAAACCCACCAACGGTTCTTCAAATATATTTACAAGGCACGGTCAAGCCAAGACACATGCCATGGTTAGAGCTAATCTGACGAAATCCAAACCATATTTCACCTAAAATGACAGTCGCGAGTGGAGGTTCTGCTAACCTTCAAGCCCACTAATGGTTGGGGGTGTGCATGTGGCCACCACCCCAAACATAGCATTAATTATGTGGCTTTATTGGCGTAGTTGATAGGGGCATGCCAAATTAGGTGTTTAGCCCTAATTTAACTCCAATTAACTTGAGTTTTCCACATTTAGCGGAGTTTTCATAGGAGATATTGGGAAAAAGTGTATAGGCTCAATTTTCGACCATTCTGAGTGAATGAAGAGTCATTTTTGACTAACTGGAGCATTCTAAAGTGATT
Organism: Pinus albicaulis; assembly: GCA_034641835.2. Classification (NCBI taxonomy): domain Eukaryota; kingdom Viridiplantae; phylum Streptophyta; class Pinopsida; order Pinales; family Pinaceae; genus Pinus; species Pinus albicaulis. Next base: position 56,028 of record JAXQQM020085887.1, on the reverse strand, counting down.
GTTGCAGAGAAAAAAACCATTAGAGCACTATAAATTTATGTAATAGAAAAATTTTGAACATAATTAAAGATAGAGAAGTCATTGGGAGTTGGACCAATAGATTTAGCCCATGAGGGGTGAATTGTTTCATCATGAATGCTATTTAAACTTCATGTGGTAATTATTTCTCTATTTTAAACTGATTTTCAGTGTTATTTATTCTTCTAATTCTCTAAATTTCATCTATAATTCATGGAAAATTTCCTTAATCCTTATGCAAGCTAATGAACGAATTATGCACTTGTTCTTAAAACTGAAATACCCTTAGCACAATAAAACTAAGACAATCATTTCAAATAAAATGGTATCAGAGCTAGAGTTTTTCTCTAGTGTTGTTTAGTGCAAAGAATTATTTAACTTTTTGCAAGTTTTAGATGCTTACAAGGCTCAATCTCAAAAGGGGAGAAGGAAAACTAGAGGAAGCAGAAGGGTCTCAAAAGGATCCAAAGAAAAGGAGAGAAATATTACCACAATCTCCACCACCTAGTTCACCTCCTAAAGATGTAGAATCTCCATTAATCATGCCTCATGAGGACGGAAAAATTCGTGAAGAATTTGACCCTATGGAAGAAGAAAGAGTGTTTTGGAAATAATTTTTTGACATGACTGAGATGTTTAGAATTATTTATCAATAAATGAATGAGATACTGGAAGGAGAAGGATCTAAACCTTTAAATTAAGTACAAGGATATTCAGTAGGTCAACATGATGAAGACAAGTAAAATAAGGGAAATGGAGGAAATGGGGGCAATGGATGGCCGCTATCTTCACCCTCGTCATCATCATCATCTTCTACCTCTTCTTCAGTACATCAGCCACATAAGTCCAAGAGAACTGGTAAATTTCCTTTACTAAAACTTGATGTTAAGCTCAAATTTTCAGTGGCTAATGGTGAAGTAAATGCAAACAAGATATATAATTTGATTCAACAATTAGAGGTATATTTAAGAATACATAAACTTCAAGATGATGATACAAAAATTCAATTAGATTCTTTGAGAAAGGAAGATGCAGCACTTGTTTGGTGGGAAGCCAAGACACAGGAGGAAATCAAGAAACATGGTATGATTATTCTATCATGGTCATATTTTATTGCTGCTATTAAACTAAAGTCTTATATATTATCTCATATGAAAAAATCCATCATGAACTAGCATAACTTTAGGCATTTAAAGGGACAAAATGTGCAAGAATACGCTAAGGAATTTAGGAGAAGAGCTCTTTTATTAGGGGTGGACTTGCAAAGCCTAGAAACTTTACTAAATTACATAGGAGGCTTACATAGCTACCTGAAACATGTTATTCTCACGTTTAACCCCACTATTCTAGATGAAGTTTTTTCTCAAGCCACAAATCTAGAAACTAGAGGGAAGAACATTCCTGAAGAGGGTAGGAAGAAACCTTTTAAGGGTAAAGCCAAGGAAAAGATCCCAAAATGTAAATAAAAAAGAATTCATTGTTAAGAAAGAGGGAGAAAAAGTGACTTGTAAACATTCTTCAAAACAATGTCATGATGAAACACATTGTTGGAAATTACATCTAGAATTGAGTCCAAAGAAACCCAATAACAAAGGGAACATAAAATTGCTACTACATCTCAACATGACTTAGGGTCTGATTCAGGTGATGAGACTAAAATTGTAGCCATGAGATTGAATAACATGAATGGAAAATAAATTGAAACTAAACCCAGTACTGGTACATCAAATTGTCATGTAAACACTCCAAATGAATAATAAATAATAGAACTCTTTCATGTGAGGGCCATATCCAAGCATACCAAGATTGACACACTGTTAGGTCCCTATATCACTAGTATAGTCCCTTATTATTGTTAGTGTAACCACCTTATTGTTATTATTGTACCCTTGTAACCCCCATTTTGTTATTATTGTGCCCTTAAATTATTATTGTTAGGTCGGTTAGGATTACATTGTGGCCCACTAGGATTACATTATGGCCCCATGGACTCCTATATATATAAAGGAGGTTTTGTAAATTGTATCATCTAGGAATTGTGCATTTATGTAATGTATTGGAGGTTTCCCCCTCAAAGTGGCTTATTTCTAAGGCGTTGATATCTCTTTTCTTCTATTTTTGAAGCTGGTTACACAACATTTGGTATCAGAGCTTTGGATTCTAGGGTTTCGCTGCTCCAAACAGGTCATCATGGCATATTCGCTATAAAAAAATTTCTACGAAGTTTCAAAAGCTGAAAGGTTTAGGGTGCAAAGCCGAAAGCCTGAGGAAGATTTTCTAAAAATTTCAGAGCTTGGTTCGCAATATTTTTGGAGATATGATCTGTGGAAGTTAGGTCTTTTTTCAGGCTCCTAAACAGGTCATCATGGAATTTGCACTATAAATTTTTGTCTACGAAGGTTCAGAATATTAAATTCGTATGGTGCAAAGCTGAAATCCTGAGGAAATGTTTCAAAAAATTTCAGATGTTGGTTCGCAATATGTTTGGAGATATGGTCTGTGGAAGGTAGTGCTTTTTTAGGCTCCTGAATTTCATCTCAAAGAGGTGATCGTGGAAAAAGTTCAATAACTCTCTCTCTGTGCATCGGATTGGAGTGTTGTAAGAAGTGGTCACAAGCACACAGAATGTAGTTTCTTTGCTATCAATTTGAGAGACAAAGGAAAAAAAAATGACACGTGGCAAGTCGTACAAGTTCGCTCTACTGAACCAGTCCATAATTAGGTCATTGTGGGAGATTGGACACAACTTTGTCTTGGAGAATCCAAATCAGGTCAAACTTGTGGCATTCAAAAGAGATTTCAGAGGGATAATTTAGTGCTGAATTTTATATATATAAGAGCCACAATCATAGAGATAATACAATTTCAATATCGAGCTCCTAAAAAGCAAGTAAAAGGTGTGTATTTTTTTTTCCAAATTGCATAAGTCTTGTTTGAAGAATCAAGTTGAAATGATTGCAAGGGCATATTGTAGAATAGATATCAGTATTGGATTATAAAATGGCCCCAAAAAATAATTCAACACCCATTAAGCCTTTGGAAAGCTCTACTATGACTTATGAAGATGAAGAATTTCAACATGATCTATCAAAATTACGAGAGCAAGTGCAACAAATTTCACTCTCGCAAAGAGCAACAAAAAATGAAATGGAAGTTTTGAAGAAAGGCATGGAAGCTAAGATGGATGGTGTGCAAGCTAAGATGGATGGCATGGAAGCTAAGATGGATGGCATGGAGGCTGGCATGGAATCTAAGATGGATGACATGGAAGCTAAGATCGATGAGAAAATGGAAAACATGAAGAATTTTCTAAAAGAATACGGAAGGTTTGACAAATTTGATACAAGAAAGGTTTCCTAATGGTGAAAAGATAGTAGAAGAACCTCATGATGAGAACAAAATAAATGTTAATTGTGATCTCATAAACTCTAATGTTGGCCGGAAGAACCACCATATTCTAAAGATGGATATGAGGAAGTTTGATAGAAAGGATCCTGTAACATGGATACAATAGATGGAGCAATATTTTGATCTCCATAACATTCAAAACACACAAAAGGTACGCATTTCAACTGTACATTTAGAACAAAATACATTTGTATGGTATCGATGGCTTTGCTCCCATAAAAAAAATTGTCACTTGGTAAATTTTTACGAAAGAAATGATAGCACATTGAGGACTTCCAAAAATTGAATATAAGGGTAACTGATATTCGAGAGGAACACAGGATTGATCTCTTCATAGGTAATCTAAAGGATAACATCCAACATGAAGTTCGTGTGTTGGAACCTGATTCATTAGAGAAGGCATTCAGGTTGACAAGAAAAGTTGAATGTAAAATTATGGCGACAAGGAAGCCTACCACTCAATTCTATAAAGAAGGAAGTGTTGCTACGCCTAGATTTCCACAACCTACAAGGTTGACACCACAACAATTGGAAGAAAAAAGAGCAAAAGGGCTTTGCTACGGTTGTGATAGCAAATACACTAAAGGTCATAAGTGTGCTGAGAAGAAATTATTTTACATAGATTGTGAAGAGGAAGAAGAAAATGAACAAGAAGAGGATATACACCAGGAACCAACCCTAGAAGAGGAAGAAATGAATCCAACCATATCATGTAATGCACTGGCAGGAATTACCACTCCTCAAACTCTCAAGATAGAAGGACAAATCAAGAAGAAAAAGGTAATAGTGTTGATTGATTCAGGTAGCACCCATAATGTTATTCATTGTAAGGTAGCCAAGGAATTAAATTTTTTCCTATACCTAGCACCAGAATGCCAAGTGATGGTTGCAAATGGAGGAACTATAAATTTCTCTGGGAAATGCCATAATATCAAGCTAACCATGGGGGAGTATGTATTGACTAGTCCAATGCTTTCCATTCCTATGGGAGGTGTTGATGTTGTACTAGGATTACAATGGTTAAAATCTTTGGGGACAGTAGCTTTTAATTTTCAAGAAATTTTCTTAATTTTTTTTTCAGAAGGAAAGGAAGTCGAATTATGGGGTATTGAAGGGAAGCCAGGAAGGATAATAATCTCTAATGTCATGAAAAAACTTCTAAAGAAATAACAACGAGGCGTAATTGCACAATTATGCTCTTTAGAAGTTCCGACATCAAAATCATCTATTTCTGTAGATCTCCAACAAGTCTTGGAAAATCATTGCAAGGTGTTTGAAACTCCCAAAGGACTCCCACCTATTCATGATCATGATCATGCTATTCTTTTGATTCCAGGAAGTGTTCCTCCAAACATCAGGCCTTATAGATATCCTTACTTCCAAAAGAGCCAAATTGAACGTATGATTGCAGAAATGTTAGAGGCGGGTATAATTCAACCTAGTCAAAGTTCTTTCTCTGCTCCTGTAGTATTGGTACACAAGAAGGATGGATCATGGCGATTGTGTTCGGATTATAGGGAGCTCAATAAGCTCACCATTAGAGACAAATTTCCCATTCCTGTGATTGATGAATTATTGGATGAATTACATGGAGCAATTTATTTTACCAAGTTGGATCTTCGTTCAGGATATCATCAAATTAGAATGAAGACTGAAGATATTCCAAAAACAACATTTGGAACTCATGAGGGTCATTATGAATTTTTGGTCATGCCTTTTGGCCTTACCAATGCACCTTCTACATTTCAAGGGTTGATGAATTCCATTTTCAAACCCTTCCTTAGAAAATTTGTTCTAGTATTTTTTGATGATATACTAATCTACAACAGGCCTTGGAAGGATCATGTTGAACATGTTGACAGGGTGCTCAAACTATTGCAGGAGAAAAAATTATATGCAAAAAAATCCAAAAATTTCTTTGGAGTACAAGAGGTGGAATATCTGGGTCATATTGTATCTCACGAGGGTGTTAAAGTAGACCCTAACAAAATTAAAGCCATTAAGGAATGGAAAGTCCCCACAACCATAAAGAAGTTGCGAGGATTTCTCTGGTTAACACGGTATTATCACAAGTTTGTTAAGAATTATGGGAGAATAGAAGCACCTCTAACAACATTATTGAAGAAAGATGCATTTTCATGGACTCCTGAAGCAACTAAGGCCTTTGAACGTCTTCAAGAGGCAATGTGCCTAGCACCGGTCTTAGCTACGCCAGACTTCAGGAAAACCTTTATTGTGGAATGTGATGCCTCAGGAAATGGAATTGGTGTAGTTTTAATGCAGGAAGGAAGACCCAATGCTTTTGAAAGTCGTCCAATCAAAGGAAAGTATTTACAGAAACCTATTTATGAGAAGGAAATGTTAGCAATACTGCATGCACTAAAGAAATGGAAAACTTACCTAATGGGAAGACACTTCAAGGTAGAAACCGATCATGATAGTCTTAAACACTTTTTGGAACAAAGACTATCGTCAGAAGAGCAACAAAAATGGGTCACAAAGATGTTGGGTTATGACTTTGAAATAATCTACAAAAAAGGAAAGCTTAATGTTGTTGCAGATGCACTCTCAAGAAAGAATGAAGAGGTGGAAGCATTGCTTTGTGCCATTTCTATTATCCAGCCAGATTGGATAACTGAAGCAAGAGATGAATGGAAGAAGGACAAAGATGTATGGATACTCATTCAAAAGTTGCAGCAAGATCCTAGTACATCTGATACATTTAGTTGGAAAAGTGATTCCTTATGGTACAAAGATCGCTTATATCTTTGTAAGAATTCCCAACTAAAACAAAAGATTCTTCTGGAATTGCACACTTCTCCTTTAGGAGGACACTCAGGATTTTTAAAAACTTACCACAGGGTGAAGAAAGAATTGTTTTGGGATGGCCTTAAATCTGATATTCAAAAGTTTGTGGCGGAATGTTTGGTTTGCCAGCAGAATAAAGTGGAGACAATTAAGACCCCGGGACTTCTACAACCTTTATCCATTCCAAGTCAGCGTTGGGAGGAGATTTCAATGGATTTTATCACAGGTTTACCTAAGTCTGAAGGAAAGAATGTCATCATGGTGGTAGTTTATAGACTTACCAAGTATGCACACTTTTGTGCATTATCTCATCCATTTAAAGCAAGTACAGTTGCTACTAAATTTATGGATAGACTTCAAAAGCTACATGGAAGCCCAAGGGTTATTGTGAGCGACAGAGATCCCATTTTTACTGGAAATTTTTGGACGGAGTTATTTTCTTGTTTGGGTACTCAATTAGCTCATAGCTCATATTATCATCCTCAATCTGATGGTCAAACTGAGATCGTAAATAAATGTTTGGAAGGATATCTTCGTTGTGTTGTATCTGATAAACAAACACAATGGGTCTAGTGGCTACCTCTTACTGAATGGTGGTATAACACTTCCTTCCATAGTACAACAAAAATGACCCCATTTATGGCATTTTATGGATATCATCCACCATCCATCACATCATCTTTAAGAGAAAATTCGAAGGTTCAAGCAGTGGAAGATCACATCGAGCATCAGCAAGAAGTTCTCCAACTCTTAAAGGATAACCTGAATTTGGAAAAAAATCGAATGAAACAACAGGCAGATCAACATCCCAGCGAGAGAAGTTTTGATGTAGGAGATTGGGTATTTTTATAGCTACAAACATATAAACAAATGTCCCTCCAGCAAGCTAAGAAGGATAAAAAATTATCACCAAAGTACTATGGTCCTTACAAGGTGTTGAAAAAGATTGGTTCTATGGCATACAAATTGGAGCTTCCTGCTTCTTCTAGAGTACATCCAGTTTTCCGTGTTTCATGCTTAAAAAAGTTTATAGGTGAAAATCTTCCAGTTCAAACAATATTGCCAGAACTTGATGAGGAACAAAAAATAATATTGGAACCTGAAGCGGTCATGGAAACAAGAACTCGACAGCTACGGAATCCATCAATTTCAGAGTATCTCATAAAGTGGAAGAACTTACCCACTGAGGATTCTACATGGGAGGATGAGAATTTTATACAGAAGCACCCAGAGCTACTCAAGCGTTGAGGACAACACATTTTTGAAGGAGAGGGGCATGTTAGGTCCCTATATCACTAGTATAGTCCCTTATAATTGTTAGTGTAACCCCCTTATTGTTATTATTGTACCCTTGTAACCCCCATTTTGTTATTATTGTGCCCTTAAATTATTATTGTTAGGTCGGCTACGATTACATTGTGGCCCACTAGGATTACATTATGGCCCCATGGACTCCTATATATAGACATGAGGTTTTGTAAATTGTATCATCCAAGAATTGTGCATTTATGTAATGTATTGGAGGTTTCCCCCTCGAAGTGGCTTATTTCTAATGCGTTGATATCTCTTTTCTTCTATTTTTGAAGCTGGTTACACAACACACACTATTTGACAATGGGTAACAATCAAACTTAATGTCTAAAGATTTTGTCAAAAAACTTAACCATGAGACCATAAAAAATCCAATACCATATCCATTGGGTTGGATTTGTAAGGATGAAAATCTACAAGTTACAAGGAAATGTATATTGATGTTTGCAATCACTGCAAGATTTGTTGACACAGTTGAATTAGATGTGGTTTTGATTGAAATAACTTGTATTGTATTAGGGATTCCTTACTTTTATGATAGGAAAGTGATATTTTATCGCCATGAGAACAAGTATCATTTATTCAAATATGGTAGGGAGCTCATTATTAGAGCACACCACAAGAAGACAAACATTGCTTTGGTAAATGCTGGATAGGTAAAAAGGCTGGTAAATTCAAGTAAAATTTTTGTTATTCTGATGATTAATCCCAAAGCTAATATTAATAATAAGTATTTTGGGGGATGTGATCCTAAGTTGAAATCAAATTATATGATGTGATTAATGGGCATCATGAGATTTTTCAGAAGCCAACAAGATTGCCTCCAAAAAGGAAAATTCAACATGAGATTTAGTTGCAACAGGATTGTCCTCTACCAAACATTGGTATGTATTGCATGTTTATAATGGAGAATGATAAAATAAAGAGGCAAATCGTAGAGATTTTGGATAAAGGTATCATAAGGAAAATCACCTTGCCATGCGGTTCACCCATAGTCTTGATACCAAAGAAAGATCGGACTTGGCGCATGTGTGTATATTCTCGAGATTTGAACAAAATTACAGTAAAAGTTGTTACACACTCCGAAGAATAGATGATTTGCTTGATCGGATGAAAGAAGAAATTTTTTTCACTAAGTTAGATTTCTGAAGTGGATATCATCAAGTAAGAATTGTAGAAAATGATATATGGAAAACTGTATTCAAAACCAAATAAGGACACTTTGAGTGGCTAGTTATGCCTTTTGGTTTATGTAATTCACTGGAAAATTTTATGTGGGTTATGGATAATGTTTTTCCACCATTCCTTGATGACTTTGTTATTGTGTACTTATATGAAATTTTGATTTTCAACAAAACAAGAAAAGATCATGTCTTCCATGTAAATAGAGTGCTCGATATTTTGAAGAAAGAGAAATTGTTTCTTAAGATGTATAAACGTGAGTTTGGAAATACTTCTTTGGTATATTTGGGACATGTTTTAGGAGGAGGAGAATGGAGGATTGATCCTTCTAAAGTGGAGGCCATTTTGAATCGGCCCACACTAAAAATAGTTACTGAGGTAAGAATTTTCTTAGGTGCAGCTCAATATTGGAGGAAAATTATTGCTAAATTTTCTTCCATTGCAACTCCTATGAATGTAGTGACAAGTGTTAAGAAAGGCTTCCAATGGGGAGAGAAACATCTGCAAGATTTCAAAGCTTTAAGAGACAAGATCAGTTCAGCTCCAGTCCCTTCACTACCAAATTTGAGACAACAATTCAAGATACAAACTGATGCCAGTGACTATGCCATGGGCGCAGTCCTATTGCAGAATGGTAAGCCTATCCCCTTTCATTGAGAAAATTTTAATGGTGTTATGATTAATTATCCTACATATGAAAAATAACTATATGTGTCGGTACAAAGTGTCAATAAGTGGAAACACTACCTGATGGGTAAATAGACTATTGTATACACTGATCACCAACCATTACAATACTTGCAGTCGCAAACATAATTGCAATAGTCAAGACATTTCACGTGGATGAGATTTCTTCAACAATTTCACTTGGTTAGAAGGTACAAAAAATGAATATTCAATAAAGTTGTAGATATTCTTTCGAGACCAATCATTAGTGCTTCTACATTACTAAAAAATGATTTCGCTGTACATGAGAGTTACATAGAACAATATTCACATGACATTGATTTCAAAGATGTGTATGCTAGTTTGAGTGAAGGGAATCAAGTTGAAGAAAAAAATTATCACATGCATAATATTATTTTTCATTTGGGAAAGCTATGTATCTCATAAGGAGAGAGGCCAAGTTTCATGAGAGAAGCTCATTCTTCTCTTATTGCTGGACACTTTGGGGTATGCACAACAGTAGCACATCTACAAAGGTATTGTTATTAGACTCGAATGATAGATAGTGTGTCATGTTTTATAGGAGGTTGTTCTATGTGTGCAACAAGTAAGCCTAGTAATAGGAATCTTGGATTGTACAGACCACTACCGGTACCATCAAGACCATGGGAGAGCATCTCCATGGACTTTGTTGGAGGTCTACCTATGTAAAGAAAGCAACATGATTATATTTTTTTAGTTGTGGATACATTTAGTAAAATTTGTATACTTATGCCATGTAAGAAGAGCATCATTGTTGAACATAATGCTGAACTTTATTTTCAAAATGTTTGGGTGCATTTTGGATTTCACTCTTGTATTTCTAGTGACAAGGATTCCAGATTCATTGGGAATTTTTAGTCAAATATATGAATAATGATGGACACAAAATTGAAAAAGAGTATCACTTTCCATCCACAAATAGATGGACAAATCAAAGTGGTGAACAAAAAAGTTGTGCATTTATTGAGAGGATATTGCATCAAACATCCTAAATTGTGGGATGAACACCTGCATTACATTCAACATGCTTACAACTGGGAAAATCACTCTTCGGCACAAACCTCACCTTTTGAATCATGCTTTGGGTATTTTCCAGGATCGCCATTAGACTTCCTCTTTTGGAAGGATGTTGCAATTGATGGCCATAGTGATATTGATAAGGCTTGAAATTTCATTGATAAAATTCATATGATAAATCAACAAGTTCAAGAACAACTTGAGAAAAGTCAAAGAAAATACAAAGAGAGGCATGACAAACATGAGGTTGATCACATGTTTCAAGAGGGAGATGAGGTATGGCTGCACATTAGAAAAGAAAGGATGCAAGGGGAAGGTAAAAAAATCAAACCCATTTGCTATAATCCTTTCAAGATAAAAAAAAAAAAGTGGGTAATAATGAATTCCAACTTGATTTTCCTTCTTACATGAAAATGTATTCTGTTGTTAATGTTGAAAACTTATGCTTATATGAGCCTCCTTTGATCGATGATCACGGAAATGATGTTCAGCTACCTTCTATTGAAAATTTCTCACCTTAATTTTTGGATGAGCTTAAAGAAGATAAAATTCTTGATAGGAGGAAAATAGCATCAAAGAGGGGAAGCGTTGACTGCTTTCGAGCTGGGCTCAAAGGCACTAAACCAAGAAAGGAAAAATGGATGGAGATAGGAAAGGTGAGGAAGATATACCCTCATCTACTGAATAGGTAACCAAGTATTTTAAGGTCCGAAATCTTCCCAATATAGAGGAATGATCTGGAGTTCACCAAATTTTCTGAAGATTCAAAGTTATAGGATTGGGTTGAAACAAGAATGGTTGCATAGATATCGTCTCCCTAATTCTGGAGCCATGAACGGTTTGAAAAAATGGTGTTGTATGAGGAATATATTGTGTTTTGATCGAAATGGAAAGTAGGTAAATTTGAGACAGTTTGACCAGGTTAGACTGGGTTGTACAGTCAGCAAAAGGAATATTCCATAGATTATTCTTTCTACTAGATCAATTAGTTCTTGACAAGTGTCATTGTTTTATTGGATAATTGTGTTTGGAGGAGCCAATGAGAAGGCACCACATGGTAAGCCCTAAGGCCAGCATGTGGCCCTGAATTTCTTTGTAAAATTTTATTGAGGTTGTAGGGTCTAAGCCCTTGACCTCCCTCTGGGCATGCACATGGTTTACCAACTACACTACATTTTAAAAAACTATGGTCAATGGTTTGATTTAAATTTTATTGGATATATGTTTGGGGGTTGGGAACTGTTGACAGTCCCAACCCACTGAAGGTTCCTCGAAGATGTTTACATGGTATGGTCAATCCAAGCCACTCGCCACAGTTAGAGGTATCCCGACGACATCCAAACCACAGTTCACCTGAAACTGTAGTCATGAGCGAAGGTTTTGTTAACCATGAAGCCCACTAACGGTTGGGGGTGTGCATGTGGCCACCACCCTAGCCATAACATTAATTGCGCAGCTCTATTTTTGGAGCGATCAACCTTAATTTAACTCCGGTTAACTGGATTTATCCACATTTAGCGGATTTTTCATAGGAGATATTGGGAAAAATTATAGGAGGCTCATTTTTCAACCATTCTAAGTGAATGAAGAGTAATTTTTGACTAACTGGAGCATTATGAAGCCATTGGTGTAGAGAAAATAGCCATCAGAGCACTGTAACTAGATATAATAGAAAAATTTTAAGCAGAATGAAACATGGACAAGCTATTGGGAGCTGGACCAACAGATGCAGCCCAGGAGAGGTGAATTGCTTCATCATGCCTATTGTGTAAAATTCATATGGTGACTTATTTCTCTATTTTAAAATTCTTTTTAGTGTTATTTATGCTTATTTCATGCTTCTAATTTACTCAAGTTCATCTATAATTCATGGAAAAACTCCTTAATCCTTATGCAAACTAATGAACCAATTATGCAATTTTTTTTAAAACTGAAAGATACTTATCACAACAATAATAGTACAGTCATTTCATATTAATAAAGGAGAAGGATGAGGAAATAGGAGAGTTGAGGGACATTTTCTCAGATTACATTCTTATAGAAAGATAATTTTCAGCTAAAGGTAAAATTTCCCCTCCAAGGAAAAACTAAGGCACATGTTGAGGCAGATAATGGAAAAGGAAAATATATTGCAGATGATGATGAGCTGGAGGATGTATACTTTGCAACACAGAGAAGAAAAATAAGGACAATGGTCCTCATAAATGCACTTCAGAGAGAAATAGAATCAACAACTTGTAAAGCATGTTGGCAGACCTTTGATGAACTAATTATTGATGAAATCAATCAAGAAAAAGAGTATTTTCTTGATAGATTCAATGGGAGCATTATGGATATTTTTAAAAAATACAAGAAAAATAATAATATCCAAGGCATATGGCCAATCATTATTGTACCAGGAACAAGATTTCACAAATCATGCTTAAACAAGTGATAAAGAAGCTCAAAGAGGTTCAAATGAAGCTAAAGGAGAAGGATTGTCTAAATTTGTTTTTTGAAGCTTCATTTGTGGTTTAGAACATCATCCATAGGTGCCAAAAAATAAATTTGCAGAAGTTTTGAGCAATTTTGGTATTTTTAGTGATTTTTTTTCACTAAAATAGAAATTTACCCTTCACAGATGCATAGTGCCAAGTTGTTACACTTGGTACTAGGGAATTTAAATTATGAATGGCTTACATGCTTGGATGCATATTGATGCATAAATTATAGAGTAGGAACCCATTATGCATGAAAATATCTAGTTTGGAAGAAAAATCCAAAAAACCACCAGTTTTCAATGTTTCTGCCACTATTTTTTATAGTTTGTTACACATCTAGAGTAACCTTGGGAGAATCAACTTTTGGAGCCCTTTCCATGGTTTATTTTTCAAAATTAAAGATGTTTTAGAAACTAGAAAAATAGTATTGCTTGACCTATCATTACGATTTGGATTTGGAATTTTAAAATTCCCTCACAATTAGCTGAAAGAAGTCTTATACATCTGTAAAATTGTGTTACGCATCTGTCAAAAAGTGTTACACATCTGCATAGGATTTCCTGAGACACTTTTCGAGCCCATAAAAGGTATCAATTTTGAGGTTATGTTTTCCTTTGATTTGGAATTAGATTAACTGAGTTGTTTTCTGCCTCTTATCATAAGGAAACATCTAATTTAATGTGGGGGACACACACTCCTAGTCTATAGATAAATTTTAGGGAATGGTTTCTAACCTCCGTAGATTCTAGGAACTTAATTATTTCGTATATTTATGATGCATTGTGGATGTGATTTTGACCCTATGAGGTTTCATTGTCAATATTTTCTATAAGTAGAACCTCTTTAGTATTTTCTTGGGTTGGATAGTTGTTTCTTGCGGTGGACCTATTGTACAAGCCTTTTGGAATGAAATCAAATAAAATGTTACATAATTTGTGTTGAGAATCCTATGGTATGACTTGGAGAATTTTTTCTTTTTCTGTATGTTTATCTTAACATGATGAATTATATGTTTTCCTCTTTGCATACATGCTTCTATGTGTTTATATTTTCAATTTATAAGCCGAAATCATGTGTTTTGATGATCTATCTTAACAATATTTACATTATATATTTATGTTATTCCAAGTGAATGAATCCACCTCATTTCTCATTTATATTTCCATCATTTCATCCTATACACGATGAAAAAATAAGAATGATTGCAAGCTACCTATGTGGCCTCATTCATATTCTCTGAAAATTGAACTTGAAATTGGACCTAAAACCCTAGACCTAGTCTCCTTGTTGTCATTCCTATCTAGCACAAAAACACTGAAAAAAAAAAGACTATTTATTGAGATTACATACCTGGCCTAAGACCATTAAATATTTAATCATTTAATTGGATCCAAAATGATATTGAGAGAGACCTCTCTAGTTCTGGTAGGGCTAGCTACCTAACCTAAAGCCTGGTCTATGGTTACCTTCCTTCAATCCCACTCACAACCCTTGGAAGTTGGGGGGATTGATAACAAACCAAATGAGAAAACCCGATTTCTATATATATAAGATTCCATGGGGTCACAATAAAATCCTATCCGACCTAACAATAATAATTTAAGGGCACAAAAATAACAATAGTGGGCTCTTATGGGGCACAATAATAACAATATGGGGACAGCATGCGTAGAAAATAACAATAAGGGGGATAAAGTAACAACAATAAGGGATTACACTAGTAATATAGGGCCCTAAAATTCCTCTATAACTCAAAAAAGTGTTGTCCTCAACGCTTGAGTAGTTTTTGATGCTTGTGTATAAAATTATCATCCTCCCATGTGGATTCTTGCTTGGGTAGGTTCTTCCACTTGATGAGATACTCCAAAATTGATTGATTACGTAGCTGTCGAGTTCTTATTTTTTTGACTGCTTCAGGTCCTAATATGATTTTTCCTTCCTCATAAAGTTATGGAAATATTGTTTGAACTAGAATTTTGTCACCTATAACCTTCTTTAACCATGAAACATTGAAAAATAAGTGCCCTCTGGAGGATGCAGGAAGCTCCAATTTGTATGCCATAGTACCAATATTTTGCAACAACTTGTAAGGACCATAGTGCTTTGGCAATAATTTATTATCCTTCATGGGTTTCTTGATGGAATTGTTTTTATATGGTTGTAGCCATAAAAATACCCAGTTTCCTACATCAAAACCTATCTTGTTGTGATGTTGGTCTGCATGTTTCTTCATTCGTTTTTGTGCCAAATTTAGGTTATCCTTTAAGAGTTAGAGAAATTGTTGTGGATGATCGATTTGATATTCCACTTCTTGAACCCTAGAATTTTCTCTTAAAGATAATGTGATGGACGACATATGATATCCATAAAGTGCCATAAATGGGGATATTTTTGCTCCAAGGTGGAAGGAAGTGTTATACCACCATTTAGCTAGAGGTAACCATTTGACTCATAGTGTTTGCTTATCAAATACAAAGCAATGAAGATATCCTTCCAAACATTTTTTCACTATCTTATTTTTCCCATCGCATTGAGGATGATAAGATGAGTTATGAGCTAGTTGACTACCTCGGCAAGAAAATATTTCCATCGAAATATTTCTAGTGAAAATGGGATCTCTATCGCTTACAATAATCTTTGGGTTTCCATGTAGCTTTTGAATTTATTCCATAAATGAAATAGAAATTGTACTTGTTGGGCCTAAAATATGCTCATTTTTTCATCTTCCAATATAGCCATTCGTACGCTAAAAATGATACATTTTTAACTCATTCTGTACCCTAATTACATAACTTGTTGCAAAATATATATTTTACACTGTATGGTTAGTTATCACTAGTTTTATTAGATTTTATATGATTAAATATTATTTTTTCATGATTTACTAATGGAGGTTTCACTAAGTTCGTTTTCCAGAGAGTTCCATCGTTGAAATTCTTCACAAGGCAGCTAAACGAGTTACTGTAGAGTTGAGTACAGAATGATATTGTTGTAGGTGAAAATATTAATTTTTTGATAAAATGGTAAAGGATCTCAAAATTTCAAGTTTAGGGTTTTTTTCATAGCACCCTCATTCAGGTAACCTAGAAACTATTTGGAAAAATTCGACATAATGGGGAATTTACAGTCAGAGGAATATTCAATGTAAATTTAATCATGTTGAACGTGAACGACTTGGTCAATTCGGATTTGGTTGTGCATGCCTTGTTGAGCTAAATAGGGAAACAATTACTCCATTATTTCCATGATCATGATAAGCCCAAACAAGACCCATTATAACGATCTCCAACAAAACTAATGATAGAATTTTTTATATTGTTGTTATGAAGCATGGCTTTTCATCAACAACTCTGTATAAAAAGCTAGAGTTCTACAAGTGAGAAGGAGAGAAAGAATGGAGTAGGAGTGGAATAGAACGAGTAGTGAATATTCCAAGTTGTTGTTTAGTGTTGCAATCAGAGGCTTGGTTTAATTTAATATCATGTTTATGATTTAATCCATAACACTTCGAGTTCCATTTATTGTGATTTTCTAATGCGAATGGTTTAGAGGTTCCTCTTCTGAAAGTTATTTAACCTTCCCCACCTGTTGCAAGGGCCCACCATCATCTAGGAGAAATATTCCTTATTCATTTTAGATTAATTGTTGTAGTTTGATTCATTCTTGTTCAGTCAAATTTGTAATTTCTATACTTTAATTCATTTTCAGTTAGTTAAATTCTTGATTTTTGAGTGACAATTCGATACATTCATTATTAATTTTGTTGTGTGAAATCTATCTGATTCATCCTTGTTATAACATCATTTCTCACCTTGACAAGATTCATGATTGCTTTGATGGTTTTGGGCACCCATTCCTACAGACTTGGACAAATTCACTTAAAAATAGTGTAAAAATGATGCCGGTGATCACTTGGGCACCCATGCCAGTGATGCCGTCCACCCTTATATGTTGCAGTTCAGTACAGCAGCATCCTATATGTTGGTCCCCGAGTTCTGTGATTATACCGTTTGATTCACCTCTTATGATCCGGTACTTGGAGATTCAGTTACTTATTTGATCAGACATCCAGTTGCACCATCTTTGATCAGCTTTCTATATGTGATACTTGGACATTGATTCAGACTTGTATTTCGGAGCCATGCTCAGATGATTCATTGTGTACTTTCAGTTCAGCTATACTTGTATACATGTTGGATCTATTCAGTACTTTCTATATATATGATGTATTTTTGACCGAGCATGGGTATGCCCGCCTCAGCATGTGTTGACTCTCTGGTTTCTTTCATTGGTTTTTGGCAGGCTGAAATCTGGTGAAGTCCTCTCTTGTCCTTGCGAAGTTCTTTCTATGTGCATAATACATTTTGGCCATCATGTACCCCTTCTGACCTCATATATTAGGGGGCATCTGTTATAGCATCATTTATCACCTTGACAAGATTCATGATTGCTTTGATGGTTTTGGGAACCCATTCCTACAGAATTGGACAAATTCACTTAAAAAAAGTGTAAAAATCCCCATACACGACTATGCCCGTGCTTTTCCATGTGTATACGCGAGTCCAGATAGAATTTTCCACGTATGCCATTAAAATGATTAAAATATATATATAATTATTCCCTATTTTCGGGCTCGGTTGATGGTTACTCAGGTAGTTCAACCACCCCAGCACGTGGCCAACTGTTTCCAACTATTGAAACTAATTGGAGGGATTATAAAAGCCCCTCATGTGTATGGCCTAAGGGAGAGAGAGAATTATTGATATTATACTCTGTTGGTATTCCCTATCCAAGTCTGATTCCCCGTGCCTCCTGCACTTTCCCAGTTCATTATAGGAAACCCTTGTTTCCTTGAGATGCACATCCCTTTATATGTCATCTCGTATGCACCAATTTGGAAGGAGTCTTAGCGAGGCAAGGGCTGGACGGATCCAGAGGACGGTCTGCGAAGGTCGTGGAAGGATCAGGTGATCTCTCCACTCGTTACTTTTGTACATGCTATTTATAATACAGAAGTATCATGCTGTTCCCGAAATAAACGTGTTAGTGTATGCTTATATGTATGAGAATATTTGTTATACAAACATTCATTATGATTTATTTAATGTTTTATATGAATCTCACTAACATTTAGAATAGATATATGCTATACAACCAGTCCTTTGGGCTTGTTTCTTCTTGTATTTCAGGTTAAGAAGGAAGGACGGTTGCTGGGGATTTGAACCCTGCGGGATCTTCTTCAACCGTAGGACCAACGGGTAACTTTCTCATTCTACTCTATTTAGTTTTTCTGAACGTGCATGGTTGTGTGAGTCTCTGTTAAGTAGCATGCCCCTGCTCTGTAGAGGTTGTAACCCAACGAACCTCTAGGGTGATAATTCCCCGAAACAATCCTTCATCCTACTGCGTGAAACTCTTATGCAGCGTGTGAGAGTTTTTTTCTTTAATTTCTACATGTTTATAAGCACTATGGCTCTACGTTTTATGGGTTGTTGCCACCATTCGTTACATCACAGAGTGCGAGTTATGAACTATGCTCTGTCTCTATTAGGACAAAATCGAATACATTTGATTTCCATTTTATTTCCATTAACATTAAAACATATCGTAAATTACAAATGAAGATTGAAGATTTAATTTATGAATTTTTTGATTATCGAAATTTGATTTTTTTGAATTCGAATTGGAGAGCTCGTGTTATATTGTGAACCTGAAATGTTATAATCTGTGTTTTGGTTTGAGTTTGATTCTGAGCTTATATGTTTGGTTGAGTGTTACGATTTGAATTCCAGACTTAGTTTTCAATATTGTTGTGTGAATTTTTTTTTGTTTGCATTCATAGGTTAGAACAGTGTTATTAGAGGCCAATTTTTAGAGTATCATTTGCAATTATTTTTTTATTAATTAATTTTGATAGGTAGCATGATTGCAATTACCATTATATTTTTTCTAATTTCAATTATAGTAATTTTGTTTATGACAATTTAGTGAGAAGATATATTAAGTAGTATAATTTTAATTACAGAGTTGTGTTATAATTTCCATTGCAATAATTGAGTTAAATAATTTAATTCATGGCATAATTATAGTGATTCTTCTGAAATAATGATTTAGTTGAATGATTTAATTCAAGCATTTCCAATATGGTTAATTCAATAATTTATGGTGTGATCAATTCAAGTTATTAGAATATCATTTCCAATGTAATTTAATTTGAATCATTAGAATATAATAGGGTAATTTAGAATTAGTTCGATTTCTTCTGAGAATATCATTAAATATTTCATTTTTCCTTTAAAACGACCATTATTAAGGAAATATATACACTATAACCTCAATATCAGCCAAAAACGTAGTACAACTTGTGCTCACGAGTCCCAGATAGACAATTAAATATTAATAGGTTTAATCGCTAATTAAAACTCTCAAAGTACTCGCTTTAGATGGATGAGATAAGGAAGGAAAGTGTGCATACTTGGTAAGTCTATCAACTAGCACCCTGATGACACTCTTTCCTTCGGAATTTGTTAATCCATTGAAACCTCCTCCCAACATTGATTTGGAATGGATAAAGGCTGTAGCAGACTGGGGGTCTTAATTGTCTCAAATTTTTTATGGTGGTAGACCAGAAATTCTGCCACGAAATTTTGAATATCATATTTAAGGTCATCCCAAAAAATTAAATCTTTACCCTGTGGTAATTTTTTAAAAATCTCGAGTGTCCTCCTAAGGGAAAGGTGTGCAATTCCAAAAGAGTCTTTTGTTTTAGTTGGGAATTATTACAAATATATAACTGATCTTTGTATCATAAGGAATCATTTTTCTAGCTAAACATATCAGATGTACTGGGATCTTGTTGCAACTTTTGAATGAGTTTACATACTTCTTCGTCATTCTTCCATTCCTCCCTTGCTTTGGTTATTTAGTCGGGTTGGATAATAGAAATGGAACAAAACAATGCTTCCACATCCTCATCCTTTATTGAGAGTGCATCTGCAATAACATTTAGCCTCCCTATTTTGTAGATGATTTCAAAGTCATAACCCAACATATTTGTGACCTTTTGCTACTCTGAAGATATTCTTTGTTCCAAAAACTATTTAATACTATCATGATCATTTTTTAACTTGAAGTTTCTTCCCATTACGTAAGGTTTTCATTTCATTAGTGCATGTAGTATTTCAAAAATTTCCTTCTCATAAATATATTTCTGTAAATACTTTCCTTAATTGGACGAATCTCAAAAGAAGTGGGTCTTCCTTCTTGCATTAAAATAACACCAATTCCATTTCATGAGGAACCTGATTCCACAATAAAGGTTTTTGTGAAGCCTGGCGTAACTAAGACTGCTTCTTATCACATTTATTCTTTAAGATGTTCAAAGGACTCAGTTTCTTTAGCAGTCCATTAAAATGCATCTTTATTCAATAATGTTCTTAGAGGTGCTTATATTCTCTCATAATTCTTAACAAACTTGAGATAATACCCTGTTAACCCAATAAATCCTCGCAAACTATTTATGGTTTTGGGGAATTTCCATTCCTGAATGGCTTTAATTTTGTTAGGGTCTACCTTAACACCCTCCTGAGATACAATATGGCCCAGATATTCCACCTCTTGTATCCAAAGAAATATTTGGAGGTTTTTTCGTATAATTGTTTCTCCTCCAATAGTTTGAGCGCCATGTCAACATGTGGAACATGACCCTTCCAATACCTGTTGTAGATTATTATATCATCAAAAAATACTAACATAAAGTTTCAAAGGAAGGGTTTGAAAATGGATTTCATCAACCCTTGAAATGTCGAAGGTGCATTGGTAAGGCCAAAATTCATGACTAAAAACTCATAATGACCCTCATGAGTTTGAAATAATGTTTTCAGGATGCCTTCAGTCTTCACTCTAATTTGATGAAATCCTAAACAAAGATTAGACTTGGTAAAATAAATTTCTACTTCTAATTCATCCAATAATTCATCAATCATGGGAATGGGAAATTTATCTTTAATTGTGAGCTATTGAGTTCCCTATAATCTGGACACATACACCATGAACCATTCTTCTTGTGCACCAATAATACTGGAGTAGAAAAATAACTTTGACAAGGTTGAATTATACCAGCCTCTAGCATTTCTACAATCATACGTTCAATTCTCTATTTTGGACATAAGGATATCTGTAAGGCCTGCGGATATGGTCAGGTTCATTTCTTCTTCCTCTAAGGTTGGTTCTTGGTGTGTATCCTCTTCTTTTGAAGTTTCTTGTTCCTTTTCTTCCTCCTCTTCATAATCTATGTAGAATAATTTCTTCTCAGCACACTTATGACCTTTAGTGTATTTTTTATCACAACTATAGCAAATCCCATTCACTCTTTTTTTTCCAATTGTTGTGGTGTCAACCTTGTAGGTTGTGGAAGTCTAGGAGTAGAAACACTTCCAAATTAATAGTTGTGAGTAGTAGGCTTCCTTTTCACCATGATTTTTCTTTCAGTTTTGTTACCAACCTTAATTATTTCTCCAATGTATCAGCTTCCAAATATGAACCTCATGTTGGATTTTATCCTTTATAGCACCTATGATGAAATCAATCCTTTGCTCCTATGGTATATTATTTACCCTTATATTCAATTTTTGGAAGTCCTCCATATCCTCCATAATTGAACCCTTTTGTTTGATATTTATCAATTGGCTAAATAAGGTGTTGCTCTTTATATCCTCATAATGTGCTATCATTTCCTCCATAAAAATTGATCAAGCGACTAGTGGTTTATGAGAAAAAAGCTATTATAGGTCAATTTGGGCATCATCTCCAGCACCGATGACTAAGGGTCTATCACTCCCTATCATTTCAAGTTGCTATATGCCCTAAGGAAAGAAAAAGACAAATCAAGCATGAATTCCATCAAGGAAAGGTTTCCAAGGTTTGAAGTTTATTATATAGCATGTGGGAGCTCACCAAAGTTGCCTCTAAGGGGACTAAGTGCATTACATATGCAAGTAGCCCCATGCAAGGCTTCTCTCCAAAGCACTTCCTGACATCTATGGGTGTGTTGGTGACATTGGGATCTCCACTTGGCCAGTGCCTTCTAGAGGAGTTCACATGTATCAAGCTCTGAATCCAAGTGTCCATTTGACATCTACATGACTGGGAACATGTCTTGCCTACCAATGGAAAATCATTGATTAAAAAACAACCTTTAGTTCATCTATAAATTGAGCACAGATCTGAGTGTTTGATAAGGAAGAATTTGAATAGAGAAATGTTGGAGGATTTTCAATTGAGAGCTATATTTGTTTAAAAACTACTAGAGAGATTTATACTATGATGGGGCTAAGGATCGTTGCTGGAAGGTTCACTTAAAATCAGTCATTTGGTTGTAACCTCTCCTTTTGTCATCAATAAAGAATACATCTTACTTTTCCCTATATGCATCTGTATTGACTTTGATTTTCCATTTTGAAATATCTTAGTTGATTTATATTGTTTATGATTTACTGATTTAGCTAACTAACTTAAATAGACATCTGTATTATTTCTATATTCTGTTTTTTTAGTGTTCTTTATTGTAGGAAGCATTTTTCCTACAAACCGCTTGAATTTGAAGCTATAACGGAAGCGACAGAAAGAGCCATTTAGAAGTGCTTGGATTACAAGTAAGCGTCAAATCATTTCTCTGTGTCTACTATGAGTTAGGAAAGGTAGCCATATAGTCTTCGATCTGTTTTTCTAGAGTGTCATATGTCTAGGGAAGCGTGTTTTATCCTAATTATCAATTATGGCCCGAAAAATTTGTGACTCTGCTGGGTAGAACTTCTCTTAGATCTAGGTGACTTAGCCTCTGATTTCCTTTGTTTATCCCCCAGTCATTGTTATACACAAATATTAAACTTTTTCAAAGCCAAATTTGTAAAGACAGTGACTTAAACATTAGTATGTTTCCTTACACACTGCGCCCAATGCACCCTTAGACAGGACACAGTGCTTTTCATAGCATTGTCTCCCTTTCAGGCCTCCATTGCAGAGCACTGTCTCCCCTTGGAGACTGCATTGACTCCCGAAACCACTCAGATTCCTTTCAATTTTCCTTTGAAATTTGCTTCAGTTTTTTTTCTGTTGTGTTTTGAAAAGTTTGATCCTCATATTAACTAGTGATT
Source organism: Pinus albicaulis (assembly GCA_034641835.2). Taxonomy (NCBI): domain Eukaryota; kingdom Viridiplantae; phylum Streptophyta; class Pinopsida; order Pinales; family Pinaceae; genus Pinus; species Pinus albicaulis. The sequence goes on along the minus strand of JAXQQM020085887.1, from coordinate 32,942 downwards.
CTATATACTTTTTCCTCCTTTGACTGGAAATTCGTTCGATGTTTGTTTAATAAAAAAATTCTTTATCATTGACAAGTTGATTTAAAAGTTCTTTTTATGCTCGCATTAAGAATCATTTCACTACAAGAAAAAGAGACATTGGTGAGGGGCCAAAAATGTCACCATAAGCTCATTGGTAATGTTCAAAAGAGGCTTCGTCACCAAAAAATAAACATCACCAAAGGTCGCGTCGCCGAAAGTATAGATGTTGTGGTGACATTCAAAGTCTGTCACCAATAATTATTTATAATGACGGATAGTGACCGTCACCATTTCATATAAGCAATGGTGATGGACAATAGCCTCCGTCACCAAAAAATTGAGCGTCACCAAAGGTGGCGTCGTCGAAAGTATATGTTGTGGTGACATTCAATGTCCGTCACGAATATTGATTATAATGAAGGATATCGACCGTTACCATTTCATATGAAAAACAACAATTTTTTGTGATGGACCTTTCATGACCATCACTATTGGTGCATATATATGGTGACGTTCGTTAATCATCACCATTTCATATTTGGTGAGGGTCAAAAGGTGTCATAGTAAGCTCATTGGTGACATCAAGGTCCATCACGAATAATGACTATAATGAAAAAAAATGACCCTCACCATTTCATATCAACAACAATGATTTATGGTGAGGGACCTTTCATGGTCGTCACTATTGATGCGTATATTTGGTGGCGTTCGTTGACCGTCACCATTTCATATTTTGGTGAGGGTTGAAAAATGTCACCATAAGTTCATTGGTGATGGTCGAAAAAGCCTCCGTCACCAAAAACTAATTGTCGCCATTCCATATGAATATCAGGGTACGATCGAATGGAACCACCAACCTCCTGCTTGTAAAGCAGGTGCTCTTCCATTGAGCTAGCACCCTTTAAATTAGACTCTTAAAAATTATATTTTGAAACCTTTATAGAATGTAAATTCTACAACTTTCAATAAATTAAAGTCTCAACAATATTTTACTAAACAAGCAAAACATCTGTGTTTCTGTTGCCATGCCTGGAAACCATGGAGATCCCAATCAATAGTAGAATAAGAAGAGTGCATGTTGCTCAAAAACACATTCCTTATTAACCATTATTATCTGACATAAACCAAAGAGACAACACAACATCAGCATACACAAAACTCCCTACTAATATGTAATCATAACTTAGCTAAGAAGTCTAAAAGATGTTCTTAATTAATAAACATTTTATTGGAAATCTTGTTTCTTCAGATTTAAAAAAGAATACGTCGTACAACACTTCTGTCTATTTATCCAGAAAATTATATCATAGCATATGTCACACAATAGAAATTATGGTACATAAAGTAAAAAGACAAATTTACTCAAAAAAAAATAAATTTGAAAAAGAGCTTTGGACTTCTAAATTGGCAAAGCGGCTTGGCATCTGTGGATTGATGAATTGTCAATATGCAATCACACCTGCTGGTGAAGTTTATCTTCTTGAAGAAAATCCTAGAGCATCACGAACAATATCTTTTGTCTCAAAGGCAATTGGCCACCCCTTAGAAAAGTATGTCACGCTTCTTATGTCAGGAAAATCTCTTCGAAAATTTGGTTTTATACAGGAATTTATTGCAAGTCACATATATGTCAAGGAAGCAGTCGTTCCATTTGAAAATTTTCAATGCTGTGATGTGGTTCTTGGTCCTGAAATGTGAAGCATTGGAGAAGTGATGGGCATAGACTTTAAATTTCCTATGGCATTCGCCAAGGCAAAAATTGCAGCACATCAAAAATTGCCTCTTGTAGGCACGGTGTTTTCAAGTTTAAGTGATTTGACCAAACCAAGCCTCCCAACAATTGAAAATGGATTCATTGAACTCGATTTTACAATTTTTGTAACAACTGGCACAACTAGTTTTTTGAAAAGGAAAGGAGTTTCAGGGGAAAGAGTTTTCAAACTCCATGAAGAGTAGCCACACACAGATGACATGATGGAAAATCGTCCGATTTAGTTAATGGTGATTGCAAATTCAGGAGATGCATTAGATCAAATAGATGGGAGAAATTTGAGACGAATGTCGTTAGCTTATAAAATTCCTATCATAACCACAGTTGCTGGAGCTTTCACTTCGGTTCAGGTTATTAAGAGTATGAAAAAGGATTCGTTGAAGATGATACCATTACAATATTTCTTCAATACTCAGGAATCAGAGGGAACAACTCAGGAATCAAAGGGAACAACTCGGGAACTACATGCAACTTCTATATGTTGATGTTCCATAGTTCACATTTCTTTATGTTGGTGTAATAATAGATCCTTACGAACTCTGTTGGTGTTCAATTAGAATATTTTATGAAAAGGATATAACAGAATTCAATCAAATTTTCATCCAAAGTTGTCAATGAAAATTGTCTCTATCTAATGTTGGTGTAAGACTACTTCGTTAGAACTCTATTGTGGTGTTCTTATGATGCAATATGGAAGGATTATAACAAGTTACATAAATCAATGAGATTTACATCAAAAATATGTCTTCACAAATTGGATGGGATAGAAGAAGAACTATATCTAAATTCTTCTATTGGTAGTTGTGGTTTTCATGTGGTATATGCATGTTTCTCTTTTGGTTGTGGACTGTGGTTATTTGCAATTTATAATCCACTATTTAGTTCTTACTGGAATTTTTTAGAAGACTACATGGTCTCAGAACTGAATCCTTCATAATTCATTCCATGGCTCTTAAAAATAAAAAATATACCACTATCACCAAACCCACATATATGTTATTTTAGTTACAAATCAACCTTGATGTGGGTCTACAGCATTTGCGCTCAGATCCATGCTACAAAAGGTGTAAGGCAAGGGCTTCCCTCTTTCATTTAAGTGCATATTTTCCATCTCCAAGTAGTTTTTTTGGTTCATGAATCTGCTTTTCCTGTAACTATGTTTCTTGTTTTCAACTTTTTACCCACGACACTCCCTAGAGCCAGACTTATTCAAGTATTTTCTGCCTTAAATTCTTCCCATTTGCATATATATGCTATAATGTAGCGTCTATGCCACATACATCTTTAGGTGAGGAGAAGGCGATTGATTGGGTTGCTAAAAAAATCAAAAGCAATCAAGATCATTGGTCCTTCAAATGTCATGCGGGTGATCAAAGAAAATGCTCACGCAAAGTAACAGACCATATTATTTTGACCATGTTTGCTTCGTAGGTTAAATTTTCCTATGAAATATATTGTTTTTGAAGTTCAAGGGATGAAAATTGTATGTGAAAATGGAATAAAAATTCAATTTTTTATTGCTACCCACCAACATGTTGAATCAATGTACTCACAATTTGCTGATCTTCAACTCTAAAAGTTGGAGAAATCAGATTTGAATCTGACTATATCATGTTTAAACAATTAGTAGAAACAAGGAAAAAATTATCTTCCATGTTTCAGTCTTTAGTCACAAAATTCAAAAGACAATTTGGATTATAATTACCATTCTTGATGAGGCTTGATGTGATCAAGTCAAGATTTTCTCTCCATAATGGAGTCACTTGTTGATTTTTTATGACTTTGGGATATTGATGTGACATTTTGGAGGGTGTCAACATTTTGTTATAAAGAATTCAACATTTTCTTAAGGAGTGGGGCCCCCTTTTGTCTAGCACCCTAACGGATGAAATCAACAAAATATGGAACAAATGCCACTCATATGTATTATTTATCCTACACCTTTAACCTGGAGTACTGTGATGTACTTGGGGCTAAATTGAGTGACCCACACAATGAAAAGAGAAGTGAATGACCACACAAAGACAAGAGAAGCGACTGATAGTTTTAGGGCAACATTTTCTAAGATACATCCTAATCCAATGGAATTCTCATAGCTAAAAAGCATGTTTGTTGAAACCTTCCAATAACTGCGGACTTCTATTTGGGATAGGAAGTTGTCTGAAGGTTTCTACAGTGGGATGCTCTGGATTCATGCTTGATAAAAGCACTATGGACCTATGATAGTTTGTATTTAGGTACTTCATCTATTTTTTCTAACAGTGTAATCCAAAAGTAATATTTTGACTACATTCAATCTCAGATACAAAGACATATTATAAGGTTCCCTCCAATTTCATACCATGAAAGTGAAAATATAGATGTTGTTGGAGGAGAATGATCTTTGGCATTTGTAAATACCAAAGTTGAATGACCTACCAATCTATAAAGTTGTTAAAAAAATAAAAAGAACATAGCCAAAAACAAAGCAATTCATCCTAGACTCCATGAAGGATCCCACACATTATCAGTAAAACCATCACTAACGGGATGTTTGATGCTATCTTCACTATATATCAGGGTGAGAACAATTGAAATATGCTTCTAAGGATCAAGCTTAGAGCCACACGAATGAACAAAATAGATACTGCAACAACTTGAAAAGAGCTCAAGCATGAAGATTCGGTACACAACCTTGAATGGGCTTTCATCTTCTAGGCAACCTTTTGTCTAAGGTGCCTATGCCCAAGAAATATTTCCACCTTTAATTCTTGGGAAATTATGGGATGATTTTATCCAAGAAGATACAAACTAGAGTGAGTTGCAGGTATAGAGAGGAAAGAGAAAAATTCTAACCCTCACTATAAATATATTGAATGCCAGAAAATATAGGGGACCTAGTATAGCTCAGCAGGAGAGAAAGAGAATTCAGGTTCCTATAGTCAATGGCAAGAAATTCTTGGGCCCTATCAAGTGTTTCATGTGTCAAGATTTTGACAACTATGCTTCTTAGTGTCCTCAAAATAAGGGGAAGGGCGAGCATTACTTAGAAACTGCAGTAGAAGTGGAGCCAGAAAGGCCAGTACTCGTTGATAAGTACCTGTCAGATGCTTGTGAGATTGATGTAGATTATTTGAAAGATTCTAAAGGTAGTGTGGTCATTGGTTGTATCATGGATCACATTGAGCAAGCAGGTGTGCATTTTGGTGATTCAGCTTGTTTTATTCCTATGGAAACAGTGTCACCCACATCTTTGTCAATCATTAGATCATGGACATCTAAATTGGAAAAGCAGCTTGGCATCTGTGGACTGATGAATTTCTAATATGAAATCACACCTGATGGTGAATTTTACCTTCTTGAAGCAAATCCTAGAGCATCATGAACAATATCTTTTGTCTTAAAGGCAATTGACCACCCCTTAGCAAAGTATGTCGCGCTTCTTATGTCGGGATAGTCTCTTCGAGACTTTGGTTTCATACAAGAAGTTATTCCAAGTCACATATCTTTCAAGGAAGCAGTCCTTCCATTTCAACATTTTCAATGCAGTGATGTGGTTCTTGGTCCTGAAATGTGAAGCACTCGAGAAGTAATGGGCATATACTTCAAATTTCCTATGGCATCTGCCAAGGCAGAAATTGCAGCAAATCAAAAATTGTCTCTTGTAGGCATGGTGTTTTGAAGTTTAAGTGATTTCACCAAACCAAGCCTCCTAGCAATTGCAACTGGATTCATTGAACTTGGTTTTACAATTGTTGCAAGAACTGCCACATCTAGTTTGTTGAAAATGGAGGGAATTCCAGTGGAAAGAGTTTTGAAACTCCATGAAGAGCAGCCACATGCAGATGACATGATTGCAAATGGTCAGATTCAGTTAATGGTGACTGCAAATTCAGGATATGCATTAGATCAAATAGATGGGCGAAAGTTGAGATGAATTCCATTAGCTTATAAAATTCCCATCATAACCGCAGTTGCTGGAGCTTTAGCTTCTGTTCAGGTTATTAAGAGCATAAAGAAGGATTCATTGAAGATGATACCATTACAAGATTTCTTCAATACTCAGGAATCAAAGGGAACAACTAAGGAACTGCATGCAGCTTCTATATGTTGATGTTCTATAGTTTACATTTCTTTATGTTGGTGTAATAATAGATCCTTACAAACTTTGTTGGTGTTCTGTTAGAAGATTTTATGAAAAGGATATAACAGAATTTAATCGAATTTTCATCCAAATTTGTCAATGCAAATTGTCTCTATCTAATATTAGTGTAAGACTACATTGTTAGAACTCTATTGTGGTGTTCTTCTGAGGCAAGATGAAAGGATTATAACAAGTTACATAAATCAATGAGATTTCCATCCAAAATATGTCTTCACAAATTGGATGGGACAACGAAAGAACTATATATAACTTCTTCTATTGGTAGTTGTGGTTTTCATGTGGTATATGCATGTTTCTCTTTTGGTTGTGGACTGTGGTTATTTGGAATTTATAATCCACTATTTAGTTCTTACTGGAATTGTTTAGAATATTGCATGGTCTCAAAACTGAATCCTTCATAATTCATTCCATGGCTCTTAAAAATGAAAAATATGCCACTATCACCAAACCCACATATATGTTATGTTATTTAAAAATCAGCCTTGATGTGGGTCTACAACATTTGTGCTCAAATCCATGCTACATATAGTGTAAGGAAAGAGCTTCCCTCTTTCGTTTATGTGTAGATTTTCAATCTCCAAGTAGTTCTTTTGGTTCATGAATCTTCTTTTCCTGTAACTATGTTGCTTGTTTTCAGCTTTTTACCCATGGCACTCCCTAGGGCCAGACTTATTCAACTATTTTCTGCCCTAAATTCTTCCCATTTGCATATAGATGCTATAATGTAGCGTCTATGCCACATGTAGCTTCGGGGGAGGAGAAAGCAATTGATTGGGTTGCTAAAAAAATCAGAAGCAATCAAGATCATTGGTCCTTCAAATTTCATGCAGGTGATTAAAGGTAACGCTCACGCAAAGTAATACACCATATTGTTTTTACCCTATTTGCTTCGTAGGTCAAATTTTCATATGAAATATATTGTTGTCGAAGTTCAAGGGATGAAAATTGTATGTGAAAATGGAATAAAAATTCAAATTTTTATTGCTACCCACCAACATGCTGAAGTAGTGTACCGACAATTTTATGATCTTCAACTCCAAATATTGGAGAAGTCAGATTTGAATTTGACTATATCATGTTTAAACAATTAGTAGAAAGGAGGAAAAAATTATCTTCCATGTTTCAGTATTTAGTGGAAAACTTCAAAAGACAATTTGGATTAGAATTACCATTCTTGATGAGGCTTGATGTGATCAAGTTGAGATTTTCTCTCCATAATGGAGCTCCTTGTTAATTTTTTATGACTTTGGGATATTGATGTGACATTTTGGAGAGTGTCAACATTTTTTTGGAAAGAATTAAACATTTCTTAAGGAGTGGCCCCCCCTTTTGTCTGGCACCCTAAGGGATGAAATCATCAAAAGATGGAACAAATGTCACTCGTCTGCATTCTTTATCCTACACCTTGAACCTAGAGTACTGTGATGTACTTGGGGCTAAAAGGAGTGACCCACACGATAACAAGAGAAATGACTGACCACACAAAGACAAGAGAAGTGACTGATAGTCTCAGGGCAACATTGTCTGAGATACATCCTAATCCAATGGAATTCTCATAGCTAAAGAGCATGTTAGTTGAAACCTTCCAATAACCCCAGACTTCTATTTGGGATACAAAGTTGTCTGAAGGTTTCTACAGTGGGATGCCCTGGATTCATGCATGAGAAAAGTGTTTGTGCTCAACCTAGTCTCCTAAATTGAGTTCATTTAATTGTCAACCAGGGTTGGTAAATTGCTGAAGTGAAGTGCACTGTATGTGCCTAAGTGCTTGTTTCTCAATGCATTGTGTTTAGTGTTTTATGATGTTTTTGGTCTTTTTATGGTCTTATGATCACAAGGAAAAGAACTAAATGCTAGTGGAAGGAAGCTATTGGTTAAAAACAGAGTGAAGCCTAATTTATTGATGACAAATGACAAATGAAAATGAAAATACTGAAACAGAATCAAACCTAAACTATGATTAAGTAGAATACAAAGCTTTATAATGACTTCAAGAAAATGAATCAAAACATAAACTTAACTTGTCCAATTCTTTCATTAAAGGTATTTTGGAAGAGCTTGAGAAATGGTCAGCTAAGTATACAAATTCTCCTAACTAAATAATTAAACAATCAGCTTATAATGATACAAAATTTTATCCATGATTAAAGATTTGTTGAAACATGTTTGGAGAAAAATATTGGTAACATCATAAGATATCTAATCTAAGACTAGCTCCTAATTCTATTCTGCAACTTAGTTTAACAACACTAAACCTTACTCAAAAATTATAGATTTCTTTTTAAAGTAGTCTTTTGAGGAAAGGATTTGTTTATGAAGTGGTAAAGAAGTTGAAAAAGTACTTCAGGCCTTGGGATGATACTGTCTTCTGTTCAAATAGTTATGAGTCAATTATAGATTTGGAACAAAAGAGGTTTTGTAAATAATGAAGGCCGTCTTGTTTAAGTTTAACAACTAATGTAATCTAATATGCAATGGATGACAACTAAATGTGGAATGTAAATTAAATGAGCTAAGGTAAAACTGAACTAAGATGTCACTAGTCTACAATAAACAGTGCTGAACTAACAAGCCATTATCAAACTTAAAACAAAATAACAGAGCATGAATTGAATGCAATTTGACTCCGGAGTACCCTAACTAAGTTATCATGCATTAATCTATGGGATTCTACAGCCTGTTTTGTCCATCATGAATGGTATTTTGGAAGAGCTTGCTAGAAAAATCCTGGCTGTACAATTCAGTGCAAATGCAAACATAAAGACTGAAAGCAATTTAAAAACTAAGACATCACAACTATCTCCTACACATTATTATGATATTTTGGAAGAGCGTTTTAAGAGTAATATTAGCTATGCTACTTAGTGTAAACAAACAACTGAAACATTCAGTATCACAGTCATGCCTTAGACATCATAAGGATTTTTTGGAAGAGTTTGCTTAGAATAAGTTCAACTATGATAATGAACAAAAGAAATTACAATTAAATCCTACAACACTACAACCATTTCCCATTCATTATCATGATCTTTTGGAATAGTTTCTTAGAACAAGTATAGCTGTAGTGGCTAATGAAATTAACTATGAACTCAAACTTCAAAAACATGAAAACAACTAAGATACTTATCTAAATTACGAAAGTAAAGCCGTGTAGGAGGCAGGGGCCCTCTACCACCAGACAATCTAACTCAAAATCAACTCAACACGTTCAAAGCAATGATGTCTTCTTCATTAAAGGAAAATAACTTGAAACAGAGTATTCTTGGTCTTCAGAAATATAGCAGTCAATACATGAAATCTAAGCAAAATCTAGAGCTTGTCTCTCGGTTTCCCGAGTGCTTTTATAACAAATCTACATAACAGAACTTGCAACAATACGGGGATCATTTTATTTCGTTATCAAAATCGTACTAGGACTCTAAAGATGGCAGCGTAAAGGGACAAAGGACATCTGTACTAGGACAGTCCTATTAGAAGTCTGCCTCCTTGAATGAGTTCCCACGTACCAAAACCATGTCCAGAATTCGGTTCATTCTTCATGGTGAGCAACGAACGATGAGGACATGATGTAGAATATACCCATGTGTGGATTTTCCTGAGAGGACACCTGGAACATGCTTGAATGTGAAGACAACTGCAGAATTGCTAGTTAGCTACGGAATGTCTGCATTCTACAGCTAGTTTCGATCAAAATGCATTACAATGACAAAATCACAAAACTTAGCAAGTTAGCCATGTTAATCATTCTAAAAGTAATTTTAACTAATTTCATTGATCATTTGGGTCTGGGATAACAATGGACAAAGGAAAATGAGGTAAAGTAAGATGAAAGAAAGCACAATCTTGGGGCTCAACAAAAAGCACTATGGACCTATGATAGTTTGTCTTTAGGTACTTGATCTATTTTTTCTAACAGTGTAATCCAAGAGTAATGATTTGACTACATTCAATCTCAGATACAGAGACAGATTATAAGGTCCCTCCAATTTCATACCATGAAAGTGCAAATATAGATGTTGTTGGAGGAGAATGATCTTTGGCATTTGTAAAGACCAAAGTTGAACGACCTACCAATCTACAAAGTTGAAAAAAAAATTAAAATAAGATAGCCAAAACAAAGCAAGTCATCCTAGACTCCTTGAAGGATGCCACACATTATCAGTAAAACCATCAATAACAGGATGTTTGATGCTATATTCACTATATATCGGGGTGAGAACATCAATTGAAATATGCTTCTAAGGATCAAGCTTAGAGCCATACAGATGAACAAAATAGATACTGCAACCACTTCTTTGATAAAAATTAATAAACTCTATGATCAATGTGCAACAACTTGAAAAGAGCTCAAGCATGAAGATTTAGCACATAGCCTTGAATGGGATTTCATCTTCTTGGCAAGATTTTTTCTAAGGTGCCTATGCCCGAGAAAGATTTCCACCTTTGAATCTTGAGAAATTATGGAATGATTTTATCCAAGAAGGTACAAACTAGAGTGAGTTGCAGGTATAGAGAGGAAAGAGGAAAATTCTAATCCTCATTGTAAATATATTGAATGCCAAAAAAAATAGGGGACCTAGTATAGGTCAGCAGGAGAGAAAGAGAATCCAGGTTCCTACTATCAATGGTAAGAAATGCTTGGGCCCTATCAAGTGTTTCATGTGTCCAGAGTTTGACAACTATGCTTCTTAGTGTCTTGAGAAGAAGGGGAAGGGCGAGCAATAAGAGATTCATAGAAGAATTCTCCAAGATAGCTAATGCCATTACCAATTTCAAAAAGAAGAATAAGGAAATTGTATGGATATAGTAGTTTCAAGAAGCCTTTTTGAGGCTTACAAATTTGTAGACCATTGCTCTAGTCCTAAGAGTGCTAGAAACAGACCAACATTTGTAGTATTTACATATGCTAGAAATAAAATTATTATGTAGTGAGTACTTTATCATCTTACGGAGTTGTTCATTAGTTGAGAAAAAAGATCTTTATGAATGCATCCTATTTAGTTGGGTAAACACTTGTGTTCCACAACCATGCATGTGGGCATCAAGGTGTATATGGAGGTCCCCATCTTAAATTACCATCACAAGCATAGGCATTCCTCATTGTTTACTACACATCATGCCTCCGTCTTTGTTAATCACATGTGCATGTCTATGTCTAGACTATCACTTGAGTAAGAGTTCCATGACAATTCCCATGTTGTAACACCCTCTCTTTTCATCTTGAGAAATGGAAACCTGTCCAAGTCACTCACATAGTTTAGGTTGTCATAAGCAAAGTAGGTGCTTTTCCTTAAGATGTGTTAAAATTCTCAACTAGGTCCAAATTCCACTTTGGACAGCTCCTTTGGGGAAGATAATTATGGCATTAAATTCCTCTTTTCGAGAGGACCAAAATCGACATAAAAATCATCGAATTTTAAAGAAAAGTATGATTTCGAATTTATGTTTCTCTCATATAAAATTATCAAGGTTGACCTACATGTCGGCTCATTAATCACAACAGACACGTCCCTTCAACTCCAACAACTTGTATATATAGTGGTGCCCTCGTCCTCATTTCACACATCTTCTTCTCTCTGAAATGGCCGCAGAAGGATAGTGTCTCTAGCGAAGGAGGAAAGGGCTTGTTATTGTCATGACAGGGTTGTTTTGGTGGGCCAAGTCCCTTGGGAAAGAGGTCGAGCATCTTAGGAGGAATTTTGGATTTTCTTGTGAACAGTTCTGGGCCTATTTCTATTTCTGTTGCAGGTCCGAGTTCCTTCTGATGCTGACCACAGGCATCATGAATAAACGGGTGTAAGACTATGGCATGTAATCCCTCTTCTAGGTGAGCCACATTCCCTGGATACCTTTCTCAGGCAAGCCGCAAGCATTGACTTGCTAAACAGAGAACCGTGAGGGTTGTTATCTGCTCAGGTAGAATGAAAACCTCTTTTGATGAAGGTATATTGTTATGAAGGCATGTTTGAGGGATGAAATAAGCCCTATCTTGTAAATAGATAAAGGGTTGACTACTTGAAGAAGACTTGCAGCTGTAAAAGCAGTTTGAGAAAATCTGTAAGGGTTGAAGCAGTGTGTCACATGCCTTAACCAGAGCACCTAGCATAGCAGCCTTTTTCAACCTTCCTAATCAAAATATAGGAGGCATTTCTATAGCTGTATAATTGATCTAATTAGAGTAGCTCCTAGTTAAACTGAAAGCAGCCCTAATTTGTACAAGCGTCTTTTTCAACTTAAGAGGTTACATCTTGTTAGCTCCAGAATTACATCTATGGTTGAGGACTACGATTTTGGATCTCCTCATTGGCAAGAAATTCTTGACGTTGTATTAATGTAATGTCTTTGCTGAACATTTGATATGAATAATAATAAGATTTGATCAATGGTTTTCCCCATCTTGGGGTTTTTCCCTGGCTTGAGCCAATTCCTGAGTTTTATTATCTTGGCTTGTCTTCTACAAATGTTATTTACATTCTTTCTTCAGTTACTATCAATGCGATAATAGTATTTATGATTGTTGGTAAAAGAAACGGTAATTCCTTCTCTATTACAGTCACATCTGATGCTATAGAGTTCCTATCATCTAACCTCATATCAATAATGTTATTCTTGAGCTTGTTGACAAGCCTTCGACCCTGTATTAAGGGTTGTCTCACAGAAAAATATGAAAGGCTACTTCGACCCTTGCAGCATCAATCAAGAGGGTTTGATAAAGAACAGAGTTTAAATTTTGTGTTGGGCTGATGCTTATTGCAAGTGAAGGATCAACATATGTGTGTTAATGATATCTCTGAAATTCTGGTATTAAAGAAAAAGGAGTTCATGAAAAATAAAGATCATTCCAAGGATCTTGGAATCTAAAACACGTCATTCTAAAATGTCAAGAGTGGCTTAGGGAACATAAGTTATTACAACAGATTTGCTGCAGTCTGCAATGCTTGAAGAGATAGGTTGACTTAGCAAAGAAAAACAAGTAAATATGGGTCCTTCTGAGCCCAATTAACATTACAAACAGAATATTCAGGTGATTATTCAATGCATCAAGTTGTCTCTTGTTGAAATTTTCCAAGACAAACGAAATTTTCTGGTTCTTCTTTCAAAACAAAAAAACCTGATAGGCCATTATTCTTGCCTGAAATCATTTGCAGTAAATCCAAGTCTTTTATTAAGAATTTAAGACTACTTTGTAGATGCATCATATCTACAACTTGCAACTATCATCAAGAATTTCTCCCTATATCTTGGTTCTAGTCTCAAATCATTTACAATAAATCCAATTCTTGTATTAAGACTATTGTGTAGATGCATCGCATCTACATGCTGCAACTATCATCGAAAATTTCTCCCTATATCTTGGTTTAGACATTTGTATGGAAATGTCTGGTACATACTCAATTCACAGTATGCTCGTTAGTCATCATATGCAGCTCAAGTGTGGATGGCTTTACAAAAATTAGTGTAACTGAAATATTGGCACAACATCGTGTAATATTGGCATGATGAATAGGTGGAGGACTGCATATGCTTGCATAACCTTTTATGGTATTTTGGATATATGGCATCATGAATATATATTCTGTGACATCCTTATCCTATATCCTTTTTTTAGATATATTTTGAAAACTCATTTCCAGTGAAATCATAATTACTATAAGACATCTTATGTTTGACAAAAGTATTGACTTCGTTGATAGTAACAATAGTATCTCTCTCAGCTATTTTGGTGTGAACTGAACTATATTCAGTATTTACTCAAGAAGGTTTGTTGGTATATCTCATTGTATTCCACCTAATTAAGGAAGGGTTTGATCAAACTAGAGGTATAGCAGACATAAGGGCATTCACCAATCGATCCAGCAGTCAACTCCTCAAGATTTTTGATAAAATCAAATATTCTACAGTAAGGGTTTCAGTTGAAGAAAGATTTCAGCAGTTAAAGCCTTAAACGATTAATCCCTGCAGAAGTCTTTTTTAACAATAACAACATTGGGCTCTACCTAGTAGCAGTCCCATTATGTTCAAAATTTCTCCATTGTTGCAGCAGTCTAGTGGAAGGTCAACTTGATTCAAGTCTAGTAACAAAGGTCCTCTTTGATATGACGGGAGATAAGTGGAACAATTCTAATAAAGGCTAGTCATCTTAGCTTAATCAGACATGAAGCATATCATCACAAGGAAAATCTTAGATTAAGTCTTCTGGAATCTTCATGTAGTCGAGGGTACTTGTAATATTAAGGTACCATCAATTCAACATATTAATATCTCATAGATGAGGAGCAGAGCTGAATATCCATCTAAGGTAAGACCTTAGAGGGAGCTATAGAATATTTTTTAGAATGGAGATATTGGGACATGGTACAATTGCAGTAAAATTCGATATATTTAATAGGATCCATAATCTAAGATGCAGAAGATGGTCCTCTCCAGAGGGAGTTTTTTTTTTTTTTTTAAGGCCAACACGAAAAACATTTCTGATCAAATACAAAAGTAGCTAACTAGATATAGAGAACATGAGAAGATCGTGGCAGACCCCCTGATTTCTCACCTCAAAGGATCATCTCTTGCATTGAAGCTCCCTTAGAATTTGAAGAAAATGAATAAGAGACTAATGATTCCATATTGAGTCCCAAAGAGCCTGATAAATTATGACATGTTTGATTGCATCAATTAATTATCTACAATGTGGATGGATCTCATGATGAGCAGGCTGCCAGATAAGACACTTTACACTCTAAAAATATAAGATTATGATTTTTGTCTCCCTAAGAAAGAGGGAGTAAGAATGTCAAATATTTTCTTCAACAAGCTATAAAGCAGAGGATTGCTAAGTACTGCCAAGATATCTGCTGCCAATATGGATAGTTATAAATCAGTATGTCTGTAGAAAGTTATGCTACTGGGTGGAGCTATGAGAATCCCATTAATATCATCACCAAGATCTAGTTTGGTTTCTCAAAAACCAACCTGACACTATTCCCTATATGAAGAAATCTCTGGTTAATATTGAAGGGATTTCTGGTAAATATAAACCATTCTAATGTTTTATCTCGTTATTGTTACCAATTTTATGTGACACTGCAAACTACTGACAAGCCTTAATTAACTTGGCTTCAACCATGCAAACTAGGAAAATTGAATTATGATAAATAGAAGAGAATTAAAGAGAAATAACCTCTCTAGCTTCTTGTTCTTCACGCTCAACCAATATGCTCTCTAATCTCTCTTTCTCTCTTTCCAGTTTCTTCACATATTCCTCTCGTTATTTTATTGTTAGCTTTAGCGGCTTCAAAATTTTCTGCCTCTGCAGCCATTTGTTCCTCCCTCTCCACTTCGGTATTTGTAAGCTCCACATAAAAGTTCTCTAATCTACAATTCAAGCCATTGGCACCGCCATTCAATATGGTGTCTATAATATTTCCACTCAAGGTGTCAATTCCTTCTTCCACTTCATTAATAAACTTGCATCAACTGCTGCAGAAGTTGCAGCTCCATTACCATTACGCAACTCTGATTCTACTTCAACAACATCACACATTCCATGGACCATCATTATCACTCGCAAGTTCTGTGTCTCCAAATGAACTTGAACACTCAGTGACCTACCCAACAAGATTGAATCTGATTTCATCTCTAGTGCATTTTGAAATTTCCACCATTCACTTATCTATTTGAATTGTAGATTACCCTCAGAAATATTATGCAATATAGTGTGAGTGTTTGATTTGTTCTCCTCCAGTTCTTCTAGACCATAGTTTTTTGTGCATGGAAAAGTAGAACCATAGGCATATTGGGGGCTTTCATCTTCAGGGAGAGCACTGGTGACAAGCTTCTGATCAGGCAGATTATTATATTTCACAGGTAACACAAATTTGGTAAGAATCAACACTCTGCATCTTGATAAAGCATATTTCCTAGTTTACGATGGCCATTGCTAAAAGTTTCAAGATAACAGGTGCTTTTACCCTCATTAGTTTAATTTGGGAGACCAAAACACATTTCTACTCTATTTTCAAATTGTTCAAGATATTTTCTACCCCGATATAATGAAGTATGTGCAGAATTCCAAATGCTAGAGCCTCTCTCTTTATAATTCATCCCACAATGGCAGATGTCCTCAAAGTCATCCAAAATTGATCTCCATGTCCTGTAGTCCTTAGAATGGATCTTATGATGGATATAAGAAAATAAGATTGGTTTTCTAGGTGTATTCAAATGATATGGCCCAAAGGAATATTCATGCAGATTGGAGAAAAAACCATTCTCATCCATACTTACAAGCCCTTCCAAGATATCTATCAAATGTATTCCATCATCTGCAGATAAGCCACTTTTTTGTAACTCCTGCTTCGACAACCTTCCTTTATTATTTCTAAGAATGAAGCCTTGATCTCATGGATCACTTCCAGTAAAAACCTTGTGAAACACGTGTTCTCTCTGTCGGTCATTCGGTTTTTAGCTGCCTGGCTTCTCTGGCCTCTCAAAGATAGAAGGAAGAAAACCTTTTCCAACAACACCTTCTATTACACCTTGAGGGTTGAAAGCAGGCCTGTAAAATAAATAAATATCATGTGCAATGCCATTTTCACAAACAAGGGATTCTCTTACTGTTTCTCTGTTAATATAAATGCATGTTACAAGACCTGCTATGCTTGCTCCTATGGCCTTATTTAAATGTCAGCTCTTTGATGTGAAGTCTTCCTTGTCTACATTGTAAGAGGATTTGTCTAGTGTAAAACTTAACTCTCTTACATTAGCCACTTTTCCATTGCTTGTAGCTAAAGAGTTCATGCCAACCAAGCGGTTACATGTTCCAGAGGTACATTTTACCCTTGTTTTTAGCATAGAAATTGGACTCTCGTTTGTCCTCATAAAAGGATCAGGAGAATGTGACGAATATTTTGCATACACAGAATCAATAGTCAATGGCTGTGTGCCGAAAAAATCTGTGACACCTATAGCCTTTCCACTGCCCGAAGGTTTTGGAGCCATTTCTACGAAATTTCTCCCACTGGCTACCATCAAAAGCTCTGCGCTGATATAAGGCTATCACTTTGACACTGTACCCTCACATGCTGCATGTGATTTTCCCGTAAAACCCCCATTTGCACATATTTTCTCACTAAAACCTCCATTTCATAGAATTTTTCGAAGAAAAATATGGACTAAACTTATTTGTGATGACGATTCCAATTTCACCATACCTGAGATATATCAGACAATGTAGAAAGCCCTGGCCGCCAGTTTCAATAGCAAATCCATTCGGAAAGTGGGATCTTGAAAGAATTTTGAGTTTCAAACCATGTAATTTTGAGTTTCAAACCATGTGACCTTTGCGCCAATAGGAAGGCAAGGGACCCGTCAGTTAACACTAACACTAGATGGAAACATTCATCTAGCAATGATCTCCCATCATTAATCATTAAAAATATCTAGAAGATCATTTTTAAAAACTAAAACTAAATCATTAAATATGAATTTTTTTTTAAATATGGATATCAATCTCTATTTAGTTTTTTTTTTTTTAATTTTGAAAGTCTTTTAGTGTATTTAAAAATAAGAAGATATGGTATTATTACTTATTTGTTTTATTATTTACTTTTATTTACGTAGTTCCACAACATGCAACATGTTAATTTGATTTCAAAATTGATTTCATTGATATATTATCTAGAATTATTTATTTTTAAGGTTGTTTTTATGTTTTGGCGGTGTTTCCTCAACTTCAATCAACCTAGGTAATTTCATCTTCATGAGATTCATTTTAGAATAGGTTAGGGGTAATTGCTAATTTAGTAAAGGTTAAAGACAACTGGTCTTTTGGTGAATCACTTTGTAAAATTGATTAAATACCAAAAAAATTAAGCAGTTCATCGAGTCATGATGAAGCAAACTTGTACGAAAGTTCTTTCCCAATATTTTAACCGAAAATTTCAAGTAGTTTTACATATTGAAATGAGGTCCCAGAAAACATCTTTACTCCACTAATAAGACATATATATATATCCACATTTCTACACATACGAAACTCAATTTCGAACACTTGCAACAATTTTTCAATATGGTTGGGAATGGAACATGAGTGTCCCCATGTCCTTGAATTTGTTCAGTCTATGGAAAAATCTCTAAATTCATGGGTATAACCTTTATAACTTTTGTGGAAATCATCACAAAAGTCTATCTATTTTTTCTTCTTGCAAGCGATATGAATCTTTCCTCTCACTTCAAAATGATGACCATGCATTTCCCTAGGATAAAGAAAAGGTACCAAATTAGGCTTCAGATAATGACCATGCATTTCTCCAGGACGATGAAGAGAATCACAGAGCTAAGTCCTCTCTTTCAATCTCAATCCATCGAACTCGCAGTGCTTTCCCATCTATCCCTGCGCAAACAATGGAGTGTACTACTGAGTTTCTTATTTTCCATATCAATTTTTGGCCATTAGGTTTCAAATTAGGCTTTCTCAATCTCATTCATTGTGACAAATTCATTCTAGTTTGCATTTGTCCACTTCTTCACTTCCATGCCCACCTTCAACTCCTTCGCCACCAGTATTGAGTTTCCAAATTGGCGCAAATGTTGTGGCCAAGCCACCATGTGAACACCTGTGTTGATGCTCTCCAAAGTCAAATTACACATGCAATGCATTAAGAAACTGCTAGTAGAATCATGCAATAAAACATCAAGCTGAGATGCCCAGTTACTCGCCATGAAGTCACATCCTACAATTTGGTGCTCATACCCTTCTGGAAGCATCTTGCTTATCCAATCAACATGCACTTCATCCAACACTGCGAAACAAGGGGTATCTACAACCTTGAATACCAAGTGAAGGGTTGTTGGCTTGCCTCAAGCCCTCGAGCCAATTCCTGGATTTGTTGGCATGATAGGGAACATGTGTACGAAAAGAAAGATAAACAACTGAAGTTGGAGCTTGGTCGTCCAGCCATCTCAGTGTTATACTTTCTGCTTCGCATCCATATATGGAAGTAATAAGTCCATTCAAGAAGCATTATTTGTTTGATACAACACATTCTAAAATTTGAGTGCCCTTCGCCCATATCACTGAGAAATAGGTGTTGACGCAACTGAAAAGGTAGGTAGGGACTTCATGTTTTGTCACCAGTTTGAACACATTCCAGAAACCAGTCATGAACAATCACAATCCTATTAGAATTGGAGAATCAGAGGCTATATATCAGATGATCGAAAAACTCTCAGATATCTTCCCTTAGACAGAGAAAACCAGATCCTTGAAGTCATTTCCAGAAATATGGTAGTCGTGAGATCTTGCATGTGGTAAAAATTTTGATTCAAGGGAGGAGGACAAAATCTGAAGTATTTGATTGTCCAAATCTGCCCAGACAAAGCCTGTAGAGGAACACCTTCGGTGTAATGTTAAGGACCCATGAAAAAATAATATTTTTCAAACAAAAAATGGCATGGAAATGGTGGAAGATATAGACCATTAAACAAGTTAGTTTTAATTATGGAATGGAATGGAATTTTAACATCCATGAGATTAAAAACAGTCTGTGGGATCATTAGTTCCCTATTTTTGGCCTTTTGCAATTCAATCATTTTCTTATTCAAATTGATGATGAAATGACCCAACCTTCCAACAATCTCGTAGCTGAAAAGACAATGCCCAGAAACCGATGCTAACATATTTCATAACTTTCTCTGATGTCTTTGTGATCCTGCTGGATATTGATGGCCACCCGCCTATTCCACTTCGACCCACACCATTGTTTCTTTTAATTTTTTAGTTTCCTTAATTGTGGCACAATTTACTATTTTTGGCAGTTTTTCGGGTCCTGAACTTCCAGAGCTGTTTTGAGGCCCTAAACGAAGTTTTTTGGGCATCAAACCTGTGGCAAAAATATGTATCCATTCTAGACTTGATACTTCATATCAATAGCTTTAGTCCTCAGATAGATCTTTCTAACGATGTATCATGTGCATCAAACATAGATAGTATGCCAAAGCTACGACCCTGGGAAATTGATGTACCAATTTAACCCGACAGGGCCCATATTCTGGCATTTCATCTCCTAGGGTTAGGTTTTTGGATGTTTATGGTTTTCCATTGTTTCTCAATAATATATAGGCCTTCAAGCCTCATTGTAACATAGATTTTAGAGGACTATAGCCACCACAAATCTCAGAGATAAGCTACCGACGCCCTAACTAATTTTTTTCCATTCTGTCTGTACACAGATTCCAGTTCTTTGATATTAATGAAATGAAGTGTTATTTCTATTGCATATTTGAATGCATGTCAAGGAGTGCTAGGTGAAAAAAAGGAACACCATGCTAAAATGCAAATAAATGAACACATATGAGGGTTAATATTTTAGGACCTTAGATTTTCAAGAGGGGCATGCTAGGCATACCAACACTAATGCCAATACATGCCAAGGGCCAAGTTATATCGTGTCTTAAGTGCCAAATCACCCTCTATTACTTCTCTCTTAATTGTCAATAATTGATCTCAAATAAATTTTATTTTAAACCATGCCAAGGAATTCCAGGGCATCCAAACGCATGCCAAAAATTGTCAAGTGCCAGTAAGTGCCAAGAGCCAATATGTGTTAGGGAGTTATACGGAATGCTATGGAGTTCCAGGTTTGATAAAGAAGGAGTGACAAGATATGTTAGATAGTTCTAAGGGGTGCTAGAGTGCTAGGGAAGCATACCCAGATGTGCCAAGTGCCAATGTGTGTTGAGTGTTAGCGAGTGCTAGGGAAACACAAGGGAGCAATATGTAAAAATGCATGGAAATGAATGAATAAGAGTGTGTGATAGGGAGTGTCACCGAGTTCCAAGTGTGCTAAGGAGGGAGTGACATGGTATGCTATGCAATGTTAAGTAATGCTAATGTGCCAGAGTGGCATGCAGCCAATATGTGCAAGGTGCCAGGGTGTGCCAACACATGTTAGGAAGTGTTAGAGAGTCCTAGGGACACACAAGGGATCACTAGGTGAAAATAATGCATGCAAATGAATGATTAAGATATTGTGACAGGAAGTTTCAGTGAGTTCCAGGTGTGCTAAGGAGAGATTGAAAAGGTATGCTAGGAAATTTGAAGACGTGTTATAGGCCAGGGAAACATGTCAATATGTATCAAGTGCTAGGGTGTACCAATGCATGTCAGGGAGTTTTATGGAGTGCCAGGGAAAAACAAGGGAGCACTAGTTTCAAATGCATGGAAATGAATGAATAAGAGTGTGTGACAAGGATTTTTAGTGAGTTCTATGTGTGCTAAGGAGGAAGTGACAAGGAATGTTAGGTAGTGCCAAGGAACGTTATTGTGCCAGAGCAACATGTCAAGATGTGCCAAGTGCCTCACTCTGCCAATGTGTGTTAGGGAGTGTTACGGAGTGCCACAAAAACATAAGGAATAACTAGTTTAAAATGCATGGAAATGAATAGATAAGAGTGTGTGATAGGGAGTGTCAGTGAGTTCCAAGTGTTTTAAGGAGGGGGTTACAAGGTTATATATTAGGCAATTCCAAGGCATGCTAAAGTGCCAGGGCATGTCAAGAAATGGCAGGGTGTGTTAGGGAGTTCCAAAGCATGCCAAGGAATGCATGGAATGCTAACATTTGCCACATAATGCCAAGGGATTGTTATACATTCCAGGTGTTATGACATGTTAGGATGTAAACTATGTTGCTTAGTTATTTTATGGACATGGTTGGACGTGAGCCTTGAATTAGTAACTTATTAAGTGGGATGAGTTAATATTGGCCATGAGTAGCCTAATATGAGTATAATCCATTCTTATGTGAACAAGGCAAAGTCTAGTTGTATTAAATGAAACCATTTTCTCTAGGTATAGCCCCATTAGGTCACTTAGGGCATCAATTTCCCTGTAATCTGGCCAAATAAAAACTTCTATCTCCTAGAGGTGACTGTGTTGGTGGGTCCCCTCACTCTCCTCAAAATTTGGGCCAATTTCGACGGTGGAATCTACAGCTACCTCAAGCCCTAGCTCTGGGATTAAGCTTTGCCTAGGTGTTCCCAAGGCTAGAACCTAGTAGGATCAATTTGACCTATCGAAGTAAGAAATCTTGCCTAATCCTTTCCCCTCACCTTGTCCAAAATAGGAACACTATTGGTTGCTAAATTCCATCCCCAAACCTGGGCTGGGTGTAGTTGGCCCCATGTGGTCCTATTTAGTGTCAAAGGCCTTTCATCAAGGACCATTTAGGAATCCAATTTTCCAAAGGATTTTAGGGACTGAGAACTTCCTTCATAAGTCTTATTCTTCTCCCTCAACCCTTCAATACCCCTCCTCTCTCCCTAGAAGATCAAGTCCCTTGCTTAAAAGGAAACCAAGTTTTGCACTTTATTTTATCTTAGGGAAAGGGTTTTAGGGCCACTTCCCACCTGTTCATTGACCTATACGCTAACTGCGACTTCCTAAACTACTAAGCCTTCTCCCATCAGTGAAATTCCATGAAGAGTAAGGAGCCTTAGCCGTGGTGACAATGGGCTAAGCCTTCACCATTGGCTTTGTACTAATAATTTCCCTCTTAGGAACCCCTTTTAGGTCCACTACTAGTTTGAGTGGTAACAAGTTGTTCACAAATCCATTTGTGAAAAAATCCTTGGTATGCCCACTTTTTCCATACTACGGCTCGAAGATGAGAATTCTAGGGCTATGGAGGTTGGCATTCTTCTCATTGAATTAATCCTCTACAATATAGTGAACTAGGGCTAGTTGGTGGGCCCACTTGAATACTACTTTAGTCCTTCAAAGTCTGCACATCCTTAGGCCCTATACACCTTCCCTTCTACCAATCTTGTTTTCCTCCACAATAATAAGAGTTAGGGCTCTTATTTGGCAGTCACCTAACAACCCTCCAACTATACTTGGACTACCATCAATCCTCCCAACCACAGTCAATTTTTTATGATCTAGGGCCCACAATATTTTCATCATCTAGGGCTCTTCAAATTTTCCAACTAACAATGGTTTGAGTCCTCTCAAAATAATTGTACTTGTGTATCAAAAAATTGATCTTTGTGGTCCAATCTATGAAAAAATCTTAATTACTCCTCTTATCATCCTTCTAACAATCTGCAGATGAGTGAGCTAGGGTCACAGATCAGCCACTAACAGTCCATTGAATAATTTTTTATAGGTTGCTTCAGATCTCTGTCTAAAGAACTATGGACAATCTACCAAGACTCCTCTGCATTTCAATTCATTCTTCATATGGCACATTTCTTCTGCATGCTCAATCTTCTGTTTAGGTTCCACCCTCCTTTGGATCTGTTGTCTCCACACATACTGAATATGCAAACCATATTCCAGATCTGCGGTCTATATTATTGAAATAAATCTCACTCTAAGGGTCACAACCTATATTCTTATACAAAAATTTGTCACAGTCTTAAGGGCATACCTTATGAACTAAACATGCTAGGAAATTGTCCTAACTAGGGAATTATACTAATGTCCTTCTAATTGTTGGAGAACAAACCTTATCCACCCATAGAAAAAACATGACTCTTGCCTCCATAAGGGACTCGACCTAGGTCATCTGGGTCCATAGATTCTGGGCATTTCTTTGACTGAATCTTGACATGAACTTCAGATCTCAATGTTGACCCTAAAACTAGGGTTACCTCAGTCAACATTACGTCTGTGTTTACTTATGTTTTGGCTCTAAATTATAATGCAAGCCCTCCTACATTTATGTTGGTATTTATCATAGACCTTGCGGCCTACTAACCACCACAAGGAAAGATGGTAACAACCTCTCCTCTATTTCATGTAGAAAATCTAACCTGCAGGATTCAATATGATCTTGTAATGTACTAAAACAAGATACTCAATCCTTCCTACAATTTGTGGAAACAAAACATGATCGCACAATCACATATAATTAAATTATCAATCACACAACACAAGATGTATATGGGGAAAGAAACTTCTCAAAACCATCTATCTCTATTGTGTATTAAGTCAAGGAATCACGAAACAATACAATGCTTAATCTCTCATGAGATTCTCAAGCACTCTTCCAATTGTCTCCTATTGATCTAGGAAAAATTGGTCTAGTACTTAGCCAATTCTCAGCCTGCCTTGCTCATGCAATTCCTATGGAATTAGCTCCCTATTAATTAGGAAAATTAGCCTTCCTTGATTGCGCAATCCATCATGGCATCCCGATGACTTTATAATTTGATATGTGCAATTTTCTATCAATGCAAATGATAGTTATGTTCCTCTTAGCCATGTTACAATAAGGCTCAAGGGCCTTTTTATTATTGAAAAATAAGACCCTAAACAACCAAAATCCTAAAGCAAGGAGATGTAACACCAAGATTTTATGGGCCTCATTGGGGTTAGTTGGGTTAGATGTAATACCAAGACTTCTCTAGTGTTGTTTGAACCTGCAAATCCTTAAACTGAATAGCTTACAAAAAATTGAATCAGTATAATGCATTTGTCATCAGAGTCTTCTGACTTCTCCTAGCTACTATAAGTGTCTACTTGATTGCCTACACTGCTGCTGACATCTGCATCCTTGCCCTTTCAATTTTTGCCAACTCGTATTTGCGCTCCAGTATCTGACATCTTTCACTCTGATTTCTATCTTGTTGATATCTGGCTGTATCAATCTAGCTGATCCTTCCTACTACTTTTGTACTTTGGGCTCCTCATAGCCAATTTTGATCCATGAGATATGCCATCTCAATGGACCCTACCCAAATTTCTTATCTTGGGATTATGTGTACACATCACCCCACCTTTCACCTGGAGGCATGGTTACATGTGCTCCCTCTGCCCATCTGGCTTGAAATTTCCCCCTCATGGAGGTCTCTTATTGAGTGGACGCTTCCACTTGGTATCCTCTTTGCTTCTCTAATTTTTGTTTCTCCACAAATTTATGAGACTGCTTCTAAGGCTGCATGTTGAGAGGTAATTTGTGCTCCCTCTCAACCACCAAGTCTCTAACCTCTTCTTTTCTCCTCAAAGCTTTGTATGCATCTGGTACCTCAAGTGCATATAGGTTCTTGACTCACGCACATTGTAATTGTCCTGCTATTACAAAAGATTCTAAAAAAGAGTTGATTTTAAATCGATGACATCTCCCTCACTAAAGCTACGATTTGACCGATTTTGTTTTTCCATTTGGGTAGTTTTTCGCAAGGAGTCCAAATATGCTATTTTTTTTTTTTACACCAAAATCTTTAGATATTCTCTGCAGCTTTCCACCCAAAAAATTCCTACTCTGATACCATGTAGAAAATCTAACCAATGAGATTCAATCTGATCTTATAATGGACTAAAACGACATATTGAATCCTTCCTACAATTTGCGGAAACAAAACACGATTGCACAATAACATATAATTAAGAGAAAGAAATTATCAGTCGCACAACACAAGATATATCTAGGGAAAGTAACTGCTCAAAACCCCTCTATCTCTATTGTGTATTGAGTCAATGAATCCTGAAACAATACAATGCTTAATCCCTCATGAGATTCTCTAGCACTCTACCAATTATCTCCCGCTGATCTAGGCAAACTCAGTCTAGTACTTAGCTAGTTCTAACCTTACTTCACCCTGCCTTGCTCGTGCAATTCCTAGGGAATTAACTCCCTATTAATTAGGAAAACAAGTCTTCCTTGATTTCGCAATCCATCGTGGCATCCCAATGATTTTATAATTTCACATGCGAAATTTTCTCTAAATACATCTGATAGTTATGTTCCAATTAACCTCTGTCTGAACTAGGTCTTCCTCGAAACTGGCATGCATGCAAATATTAATAGTGAATTATCAGTTATCTGATTGGTCACTCATTTTGAATTAAATATAATTTAATTCACTGGACCTATCACTAGCTCATCACTCAATTAGAACTATTTAAACTGATTTTAACTCATTTAATTGAGTTAACTAATTCACACCTACACCCCACTAATGCATCAACTACAACTGGACCCCGAAAATATTAGAATCCCTCTGTATGCCTCATCTTAGACCCTCAACTCTAATTTCTTGAGCTAACTCAATCATCATGACTTAATTAACTGACACAAGTTGTTATGAGATGAAATAACAATTTATTTAAGGGAAAAATAAATTAGATGCCCCACATTCCTCACTCCTGGTGCATCAAAATTCCTCACCAGTGTGGGTGCATTTTATTTTCCTTTTTGGTTTCCAATTTCACTGTTTCTTGTTTCATATTTCAACATTTCAGAATTTGATGTGGCCTTCAAACAAAGACACCATTGAAATCACATGCCTATATTCTCATGAGCAACCTCTCTTAAGCTCGATCTGTGATAAGAGAACCAACAATATGCCATCCTACTTCCTAGCTTGAACCGACCATTAAGGTATGCAAAATTCTTGTGAACCCTCACATGATGATCTTGCTATTGGAGGATGATCATGACCTCCCTTTAGCAACACTTACACGGCCCTCGTACTTGACCTACTTTAGGACTACATCTCTTTTCACCCCCTTGATCAAATGAGACCCTTCTCACTTTATGTTATTTCCTTCATCCTAAGGCCTCCTTAAATAGTTTTTCCTAGACCCCTTATGAACCCTATAGAACTTATGGGTTTTATCCACTTAGACCTTAGGAAATATTAGATTTCCTTTTTAATTTTCTTTTAGATTTTAAACCCCATCTTGGATCAAAAATCCCTTTTCTTGGCTTCTTTGCCCATAAATCCTTTTCTGACCAAACTCACGCAAACGCATCTCAATAGGCCTGTGGATTACCTCCCAAGCTAGATAATTAAACAACATAGTCTAGTTATAGTAACAGTAACTTGGTAAAGCTATTGTAGTCAAGCGAGGGCTTGGTTGGGTTCCCAAGTTTCAAATTAAGTAAGGGTAGTTGTGAGGGCATGATGGCTAGGGAGGCTTAGGGCATGAAAAAGAATTAAAAGGCATTCTAACACATGTACGATAATGTAAATGCATTATTAAGAGTGTTAGGGAGTGTTAGGGTATTAAGGGATAACTAGGTCAAAATGCATGGAAAGGAACGAATAAGAGTGTGTGTCAGGGAGTGTCAGTGAATTCAAGTATGCTAAGGACAAAGTGTGTTAGGAGAAGTTAAAAATAGGATTTACAAGAGGCAGGCCTATGATTTTTATATGGGGCTCGACATAGCAGTAGTTTTAGACAAAGGGAGATCACTTTGTGCTAGGCACAACATTGTTTTGCCTTTAGCTATTTTTTTATATGAGAAGTGGCACACTTTGGCTACATGCTCATGTTTTAAACTATTATAGATAATTGCATATTGTACATTGTTGTGTATAATTTTTGGGGCACTCACATTGTGTTGACTTATATCTTGTGTGCCTTGTGCATATTGAGGTTTTTGCAAACTCTCAGTTAATTTTCTACTATCTATATGAACTAAACATACATGTGAAATATTGCATGTGTAATCTATGTTTCTTAGTTTTTTTATGGCCATGGCTTGATCATGTGATCCTTGTCTTGGTAACTAGTTAAGTGGGACAAGTTGAGCTTGGAAATGAGTGGCATACAATGAGTTATATGCAGTTCTTAGGTGAACAAGGCACAATATACTTGTAGTAGGTGCAATTGGTCAAGTTGTTGAGGTTGAAGCAGACCAATATTGTCACGTGAATTGCAACAGCCAAGGACTTGATTGGGTTCCCGAGTCGTGAAAAAATGTAAATGCTAGTTGTGAGGACATGAGTGCCAAGGCGTGCTAGGGAATGCTAATATGTGAAAAATAGTGCTAAGGCATGTCAAACATACTAATATGTGTCGAATGACAAGGCGTGCCAAGATGTGCAAGGGTGTGTCAATGCATGTCAGCGACTATCAAGGCAAAAAAGGGAGAAACAAGTTAAACTACAAGGAAATGAACACATAAAATGGTTAATAAGTCATCAAATTACCTTTTCCAATAGGGGCATGCTAGGAACACCAACACTAGGTAGCAATAGGTTCCAAGTCTTCCATAGTTTCTTCTCATCTAGTTTCCAACAATTGATCTCAAATAAATTTAATATTAAACCATGCCAAATCATACCAAGGTATATCAACATATTCCATAGATGCTAATACTTTCCAAGCACCAACACGTGCCAAGTGCCAATATGTGTCGGGGAGTGTTATGCATGTTATTAAGTGGAAGGACATGTTAAAAAGTGATAAGGTGTGCTAGAGAGTGCTAATGCATGTTGAGGAGTGTTAAGGAGTACTAGGACAAAACATTAAGGGAGCACTAGGTAAAAATTCATGGAAGTTATTGAATATGAGGAACATGTGCCAAGGACTACTGTTAATGAGTGCTAGTTGTCATGCCAAGGAGTGAGTGACAAGGTATGCTAAGCATTGGTAAGGAATTCTAGGGAATACCAAGGTGTTGTGTCCCTTATTAGTGAGATAGCTTTGATGACACTTAGAGATGGTGATTTTGATATAATATTATGTATGAAAGACTTATGTACATGCTTATATGCTATGACCTGGTTTGGGTCACTTGGTTGTTGTGTGCTTATGATAATATGTATGGTTGCGTGCACAAGGATTGATTTTGGTTAAGAGAATATTAGCGATGTTTTCTCTTTTGGTATCCTATTTTGGACATAGGTGTATGACGTGAATGGTGATTTAGAATTGAGACACGGATCCATGGACGATCATGGTTATGTGGAACATATGGTTAATTATGATTTATGGATGATACATGATTTGTATGATTATATGTGCATAATCTCGTACTAAGCATGATATGGCAGGGGACTTGGTCATTGCCAACAGGGATGCTCAAGTTATAAATGACTGCAGAAGTCATTTCTCTGAAACCAAAATGACTGTGGAAGTCATGCACAATATTTGGTAAAATTTGAATAAGTTAATTATGAAATTCATTTGATTGATTTGATCATTGAGATTTTGATGTGTGGAGGTCTTGGAAGAAGACCTTACCAACGAACCATCAGATGGGTATAAGCTCACAATCAGTACCTTAAGGTGAAACGCAGAGTTTCAAAGCAGAATAGATGAGAAGCCATGGAAATTAGGGCGCGGAGTCCTAAATCCATGAAATATAAAGACGTGGAGTCTTGGATATATGGTAAAAGGATTAGGACGCGGAGTCCTAAATCCATGAAATATAAAGACGCGGAGTCTTGAATCTATAATGAAATGTTTGGGGCGCGGAGTCCTGAATATTTTTAAAAAAAAGATCAAGGTGTGGAATCTTGGATCTTTAGAGTAGATCAGGGCGCGGAGTCCTCAATCTACTAAGGCACAAAGATGCATACAATAGGGGTGTGGAATCCCTATTATCCGGAAGAAAAATACCACTCATGGGCAACTCGTAGATGAATTTCCTTAATAATCTAATTCCTAACAAGTTTGGAGTGACTTTCTAAAAATAGAAAGTCATGTCTACCATTTCAAGTATGACTTTCCAAAAATAGTAAATCACCTCCAATCAATGGGTAAACAAGTATACTTGAAGGAAAATCACTTAAATTATGATTAATCAATTGTAATAGTTCAATCTCGAATTAATCCTCAATATTATTAATATTATTAATATTATTATTATCTTTTATGAGACTATGATATTATTATTAAAAGGAAATTATATCTCCTCAATCACTTCACACCTCTCTCCTTCGTGACTCTCATGGCTCTATGTAACTCTTTCTATTTTAAATATTACATTACACTCTCTTTTATGCACTCATCAAGGAATGGCATATTCCTCTTACACTCATTAAATATATGTCATAAAATATTCCTACACTCATTAAATATGTGTCATAAAATATTCCTCTTACACTCACTTTAATTCATATGTTACACTCTCCTTAAATAAGGCATGCATACCTCTCCTTAATGGCATAAGTTACACTCCTCTAAAAGGAATACAATGCATACATATTAATCCTCCTTTATGACATGAATTTGTTGCTCCTCCTATATATGAGTCTCATGTATTCTCATTTGGGAGGGGAGGGGGTAATGCCAAGAGTGGAAGAGACTTGAGGAATATTGTGAAAGGGAGAGATATGGAGAGTATCCAATTACTTCCAAAAAAAAATCTGAATTTCTTACTAATCTACTAAGTATCTATTGAGGTTGAACATGAGTGGTATTTAAAAGAAGTGAAAACTATCTTCATTAGTTTTCCTTGCATCTCTCTCTCTATTGCTGTATTTTGGTACTGGTTGTGAGCTTTTACAGCTCGGGGGTTCCAGGGGGAGGAGTTCTCCCTGGATATGGTTGGGTGGAAAACCGGATGGTTCAAATGATTTGGTTAAGGGATCGAAGGTGGATCATATTCTCAACGATTGGAGCTGAATATCTCTTCAGGTATAATTTCCATTGTCCTAAAATTATAGTATAGATTTAGCATAAAATAAAAGGTAGAAATTTAAATTGTTGTAAGCATCTAATTTTGGTTTAGGCTTATGTTATCTAAAATATTATTGATTAGTTAAAAATGAAGACTAGATCAATCTATATGTATGGATGTTTAGATCTCAATATTGGAGTTATTATTGGTATAGTTTATGGTACTAATCTTGGTATTGTAGCATTTGAGAAATGAAAGCCAAATATTGTTGAAGGTAATTTCAATAAATAAATTCCAAAGGACTTGGGTAAGTATTTCACGATTTATGGTTCTGTTTCAAGTAATTAATAGATGCATGTTTTATAAATGGTTTTAGGATAGTTTGCAAAGTGTTTGACAAAATTTGTGAATGAGTAATGTTATAAATTTATTTATGCACGAATAAGTGCTAACTTGCAGAAGTAAGAAAATGGACATGTACCCAAAATATGCTTGGAGGAATTACATAATCAACCCTTAAAAGAAAATGCAAAAATAATGGCAACTAAAGTATAGTTTGGAAGATCAAATGCTTGAGGTAAGTTGGAGATAAATTTTAGTTATGACTTATGTTTCATATTCTTCAATGTTTTGTTATTCAAGTTGTTGTAATAGTACTATCAGAATTTTGATAGAAAGCCTTAATGGCTGTAGCATTCAGGGCTTCCATGTGTTTTTTTTAAATTGTAGCAATTGGTGCAAAAAGCTTGTCACTCATGTCAAATGAATTAGCTTGTGGGTGGTAAAATGTTTCAAGAACTCATATGGTGGATTTAGAAATGCGTGATTTCAATGAGCATATATTAGTAGCATAACTCTGGGTTTTTTTTCCTCATGTAGAGGTGTAGCTGTAAGTTTTCATTCCATATGTTTCACAAAAGTCATAAATGAAACATTTAGGCTATAAATTTTGTTGTTTTAAAGGATTGCATTTCTGGGCGTCCCTGTTGTGATTCAGCTCCACTTCAGGGGGTATTCGCGCCAGTTGGCCATTTCACCCCAACTTTGATTTCAAAAATCAAGGTTTCGGACATGAATTCCCAAATCTGCTTTGTTTTTCAGATTCGCTGTTGCATGTAGAACCGTCTGTTGTTTTGTTTTCTTGTTTGGTTCTTTTTATATTGGAACTACCTGATAATTTATAGTGATGAATATGATATAGGCTAACCACTTGGAAATGGTTTTTAAAGTATAAATGGTTAATAATTTCAAAATTTAAATAACCTTACGGCAACTTGTTTTATGACTTCCAACTATTTGTCAAAATTCCTCAATGGCTGTACCTTACAATATTGTGAGTTATGTTTGAAATTTCTAAATACTTATATTCATTCGTATAGCTTCAAAAATGAATATGGCTGATAGTCTACTAATATCTTAAGTTCAATTATTGGTACCCATTTAAAACATCAAGAGAGACGTCATGCAAATTTAATCTTGATTCATGTTAGCACTATAAGGAAAACACCTTAAAGAGATAATGATTGTAAGTGTTTGACAAAATTCCTAAATGGCTGTACATTCCATACTTGTAAATTGGTTTTCATAATGTTCAATGGTTGCATCTAATTACGTTTATGAACCATCCATAAAACAAAAGGCTTAAGTTAATTTAAGATTTGCAATCAAGGTATTTCTAGTGTAATAACTCATTGAGTTAAGGGTCTTGCTGAAAAGTCAAAATTGCAGTAAGTAATTTGTTGCAATATCAGCTCACATATGAATTCCTAATTATGGGATGCCAACTCTATATAATTTAAATTATCCTTTTAAGAAAATAATTCATAAGCATGTTATTAGTCACTCTTGAACACATTTAATTACAATGGAATTAACAATTAGTTTATTGTAAATTGTGGTTCATAAAGGTTGACATTTATTCATCCCACTAAATAATTTATATTTTAAAAGTGATTTTAGTCTTCAGAAGCAAGTATTATGGTTGTATTTTTTTTGGATCTTGATAAAACTTGAACTTTGTAGCTTTGAAGATAAGTTGGTAGAATTTAGGGTGTAGTGTAAAGGACACCAGTAACTTCTATATAATAATAAAAAAAAATAAAAAAATAAAAAATAAAAAAAAAATAAAAAAAATATATCACATTTTGATTTAATATAATATTTCTCTATAATAATTATGGTAGGTAAGGTGGGACCTTGCTATATCACATTTTGATTTAATATAATATTTCTCTATAATAATTATGGTAGGTAAGGTGGGACCTTACATATGGTATCAGAGCCGAGTTACAATGCTAGGGCCTAATGGGTCAACATGCTTACTTGTAGATTGATGATGTATGAATGTTGATTTTCCATGCATGTTGAGTTGTTGTATATCTTGACTTGGAAGCATATTGTTTGCATAGAGGATATTATTATCATTATTTCATTTAGTGACTCATGAAAAAGAAATAAAAATCCCTTATATTCCTTTATATTTCTTAAGACACATTATTAACAATATGTTAAAAAGATTAAAGACATGCTGGGAAAGGACCTACTTGAGAAAGTTGGGGTTAAACCCAAGTATGTGAATGACTTGATTTTCAATCAATGAGTGAGATAAGTGGAGTGAATGCATGGTTTCATATATTTTTAGTGCATCATTTTCAATGTG